>JAVCKT010019298.1:0-16714 GCA_032273925.1 Rhynchotus rufescens | reverse complement strand
TTTTAAATCTTCCAGGTGTTATTTCCTATTAAGGACCCTGAGTTGTATGCCCTTCAAGCCACGTTATCCATATATGCAGGTTGTCCAGATCCTTACTCCTCTTGCTTCCTATTTGTACATGTCATCTTACATTTCAGAATGATCCTTTCACACTATTGCTTTTTTTCCCCTAAAATGACTTTCAGGGCTCCTTCCGAAGCTGACTCTGTAGCCTAACTCAGGGAAACCCCACTCTATGCCTTATTGCTTTCAGTACCTTTACTACAACAACCTCTTTATTTTTCATCCAACTTCTTTTCTGACGTCAGCCAAAGTAGGTGGCAACTGCTATTGCTTACATATCCCTTATTTCTGCTAGCATTACTGCATAATCATTCTGATTATGGTGCAGGTGTTTTATAGGATTAAACATGCTTTAGACTCTTTCTGTTCAAATCCTATGCACATGGAGAACTCATAGTCAAACAAGTCCTATTTTTGTTAATGATGTCCCTTCAGCTAGCTTTGAGCAGGAAATTATCTGTACCCAGCAATGTCAAAATCTTCTCCATATACAGATAAACTCACTTACAAAAAGAGTATATCTCCTGAATTCACTGGAATGTGGATTTTAATTCAGTCTAGGATTTAGGCTGCAATACAGAGAAGTTCGTGCCCCGTTAGAGATTCAGTTTGCTGCTCTGAGCACCTACAACAAGAGGTGCTGAGTGAGTCAGAGAACACAGAACAAACGTAGCTGACTTGTCTCATGGCCTAGTCAGTGCCATGTTATGCTACCGGAAAGAAACCTGGTGCTAGGCCTTTTTTTTTTTTTTAAGTGAAATTTTGGATCAAATCCAAGCCATTGTAACATATTGATTTAATCTTGACTAGTTCGTACAAATACTTCAGAGGCTGTGGAATAAGACACTATTTCTTCTGGGCTATTCGTTGTCACAGCCTTTCTTTGTAACAAGTTAAAATTTTGTTTTGTGTTTTAAAAAAAATAATTGAAACTTAGATTATACTCTAACATCATTAAAAGAATTTTAATACAAATGTGATTCACAAAAATGACAGATGTCTCCTGGTGAACTTTCTTAATCTTTATTACTAACTTTTGAGATGGAATTAATGATTACTATGCCTGGTCCTTTGTTGAAAGACTTTGTTACTTATTCTTTTCAGCTGCTATAACCTAGGCTTTATTTGGCAGTTATTAAAATTTTTAGTGATAGTGGGCCAATTTTATATTGCATCAGTCCATCCACTTGCAAGAAAATACTGGTGAATTCTGTGTGTACTTCTGTAATCATGAAGACTAGTGCATCTTTAATCACTAATAAATAAAAATAGCAGAATTCTTCTGGATACATTTTTGTTTTTATAGAAAAGTTAGCGCAAGATAAAGAAAAATGATTTTAGTATTCTCGGTGCGGCAATTTTTTCCTATTTCTGAAGGCTTCACTTCAATTTTGGGGAATATTTATATTCTGGTTGATTTGCACTTTGATAGAGCTTTACAGGTGTGTGTTTTTTTTTTCTTTTCCACTTTTGCAGTCAACTTTCCAGACACTACAGCTCTCAGCAGAGGCAGAAATTGATACGCATAACCCTACGTTATTTGTAATTGGAGAGAAGAGCCTAACTGTAAGTGATGGATAAACAGATATCTAACTTCTCTACCTTTTAGTGCCTTAAAACGATGTTGTTTAATGTCTCTGAAAAGTATATAGCAAACTGTGTGCTGATAATATTCAAATATGTTGAACTAAACTGTCCTTTACCTATATACACCCCCTTTAAGAAAGCAAAATATCTTTATCTATGCTTTGCGTATACAATAGCAATCAGCTGAAATTTAATCTGCATATCTCAGATTGTCTTACTAAGAATAAAACTCAATTGAAATCTTCTGAAATTCACTTTAGCTTCCTGTTCTTAAAAAAACAAATAAATAAAAATCAAGACTTCTTTCTACAAAAGAATTAATTGTCCTAGATAAATGAGCTCTGGGAACTATTTTAGCAAATCTGATTTATAGCCCTACTTGTGGAAGTGTATTTGGTTTGATAGTTGTAAACAGATATTTGGCACAGCTCTCCAGCAAATGTACTTAATCTCATTTGTAAAACATTGTGGAGTATTTCTGAATACAGAATGACGGTAATGCGGACAGTATGGTGGGTGGACCATATGGGACAGGTAATCTCAGGAAAAGTCACTGAAACACCACTGTGATGGTTTGGAATCCTTCTCCCAAGCATTGCACCCACTAAAATATAAACTAAGCAGCACTGAAAAATAATTTTCTGCTACAGTGCTACTGTAATTAAAAAAAAAT
Source organism: Rhynchotus rufescens (assembly GCA_032273925.1). Classification (NCBI taxonomy): domain Eukaryota; kingdom Metazoa; phylum Chordata; class Aves; order Tinamiformes; family Tinamidae; genus Rhynchotus; species Rhynchotus rufescens. Next base: position 14,391 of record JAVCKT010019298.1, on the reverse strand, counting down.
GCTATTCTCTTGATGTATCTACGGAGTAGCACTTTTCAATTTGCAATAATGAGTTTAGATAATAGAATTATAATCAAGAACTTTGATGATCAAGGTGCAAGTTAGCAAGGAAGTCAAGAGTGAGGAAAGGTAGCATAGCCCTGTCATAGATAATGGAAAACTCAGTGAAATATGTACCAGGAAAATTACTGATTAACTTATCTCAAAATAGAAATAAGGCTGTAATTCAGTATTATTTTTATTATTATTTTCTCATGTATCATTTGGTTGGTGTAAAGAATCTATGAATAGCCCATTTGTACTCAGGGAAATCTCCATTTCCTGAAGACTTAAAGGGAATATATTTGAAGTTCTGAAAATAATGCCATGATTTTGCAGAATAACAGAATAACAGTATTGGGAGGCGTGCTCAGGGCCCTGAGCCTCATGACATTATTTCTACAGGAGATGGAACTTCTTTATACACCATTCAAATATTCTGAGTAATTCTACAAGCCTTTTAGGTGGCTCACAAAACATCTATTACTGGACAATATTGCATAGTTATAACAGTGGTAGTGCCAAATTTTATAGTACTAGCAGTTTTGTTAGGGATTTCAGGAGAACCACAGCTGTACCTTTCAAATAACTGATGAAATTGTCAGGTAAAAAGTAAAAAGTAATTCTTCAGTTGGCCATCTGCAGCTGGGACATTTAGAGCTCTGAGACAAGCAGCCCTGAAAGATGTGTGCAGAGCTCCTAAACAAGATGTATTTTGATGAGGTCTACACACTTGATCTTCTATTAGAGAGACTGTTACTAGGCAGGCTGCACACACATATGAAATTGGTTCTCCTAATTTGGATGAGCCGGGTTGCAGTGTAGCCAAATGAACTGATATCATCGATGTGGAGAAGCTGCTTAGATATTTTTGCGTAAGAGCTTTCAGATTTTTTTCCAAGTTGGAAGGCCTGCCAGCTGGAGGACAGTATGTTAACCTGCTATAATCATCATTATGGCCATTTTACTAGAAAATACACAAAGCCTGCCCCTGTGAAATGAATACACATGGCCACACCTAGCACAACATTAGAGCCCTCCAGCAGAAACGACTTAAATCACTGAGATGTCAGTTCAGCACAAGTTTCCCAGAAAGCTTGAGATTAAATTACACCAGACAAATGCACTGAGCAAGCAACCCTGACAAAGTAAACCGACATGACTCCTTTTATCATGTTTCAGGAAGGGGAAAAAAAAAATCTTCGTGCTGAATGAATGTTATTCCATGATTAAATCCAAGATTTGTCAGTTCATAAATATTAGGCAAATATCTCCTTTAGCAGCTATGCTACATGTAACTATATAGTTGGTAATACCCAATGCAAAGAGATAGGGTAACAATTGAAAACTAATTTCCAAGCACTGTATATACTGTTATGGGAGCTCTCTGCTATTGACTTTATTCCTTCTGACCAGCAGGAAGCATAAGTGTGTTAGAAATATTTCTGTCTGACTCATACATCTTGCTGCAAAATCATGCAGTCATCTCAGGAGAACACACATTAACATGAAGGACAGGGAGGACCTTACAAGTTGCTAGTGCCTTTCCAAGGAGATAGGAGAGCAGGCAAAAGAGAGAGAGGATCTCCAGTGAGAAAGACAGAACTGTCTGCAGCCACCATGAGTGCACAAGAGTGTGGACTCTCTGACTAGGTTGCCCTGTCACAGCTGGCCACCACAGACAGCAGACTCCACCAGCAGCCAGTGGGCACAGTTCTTCTCTAGCTGACGTAGAGGAAACCTGTTTTGAGCAGATGGTGGATCTGCATGATCCTGTTCCCAGTGTGTGTTTGAGCATATCCAGCTTTTCCAGTGATGGTGCGTCTATGCAGTATTGTGACACCAAAAGAATTCCTTTTACTGAAGAAGCAGAAAACTGATGGGAAGTTCCTGCTTCTCTACCTGTGCATGGCCAGCAGCGATGAGGGTGCCTAGTCCGTAAAAAGGATTCCAGTGTGCCACAGAGGTGCAAACTGGTACCAGGGGACACTAGTGTAAGGGGCTGCAACTGCCTGGGGTGTCAAAGGCTCTTTTTCTCCTGGAATATGTACAGCCCAGTGATCCTTGAAGTAAAGGATTTGCTTTACAAAGAAAAACCTTTAAAAATTGTTAATGTTAACCCATAACACACAAATCTGTTTGCTTTCAGATCCCAATTACAATAATGAAGCCGGATGAGAAGGCTGAGATACCAGTTGGTGTTGTGATTGGCAGTATATTGGCTGGTCTCTTCTTGCTGTTAGCATTGATTGCTATTTTATGGAAAGTAAGTACATGTTTATATTCCTGCAAAGAAAAGCAGAAAATAACATTTCTTCATAAAAGTGCTTGGGCTTTTTTCTTTGGAATCTTTCTCTAGTGCTGAAGAAAACTGCCCGTGCAGTTTGGTGGTAAGAATAATACTGCACTGATCCTGCATGCTGCATGTACATGTATTTTAAAAAATTCAGAGAGAAAAGCTACTAAGTGGCCATAGATATTGGCACACAAAGGTGTTAAATGACTTGCCAGTGGCTCAAAACAAGGACAGTGGCATTTCTGACATCGACACCTGCCCAGCTGGACTTTGGGCGCTCCCGTGATACTCCTGGCAGGCAAGGCAGGGGAGTAGGAATCACCGAGGGTGACCAAGGACACAGAGGATATGCATTGAACAGAGAATGGAAAAAGCCTATAGCGCTATATGTGGTATACAAAGAGTAGCTAGTTTAAGGGGAGAGAAAAATGTGTCTTTGTGCCAGGGCATTGGTGTTTAAACAGCTCCACGGCACGCCAAGACACCCTGGAGAGGTCTTCAGACTCCTGTATTTTAGCAGAGAGGCAACAGCATTGTGTTGGTATTTGGTATTAAATATATAAATTGGTACTTGGTTATGCCAGGCAGTTTACAACCCACCTCTTTTCACTTTTTAGTTAAGGAAGTGCAACAAATTAAGCACTACATGTGAGTACATACATACAGATTTGCATTTTCTACCACTACACCATTAGCTCAATTAAGAAATGTAGCTGTAAATGACTAAATAAATGGTTCCTATTAATATCCTATTTTAGCAATTATACTAAGGGATAGCTAGTTTTAATGACACATTATTTTAAATCTTTCTACAGCTTGGCTTCTTCAAGAGACAGTATGAAAAAATGACCCAGGATATAGAAGATATGGATGAAATTACAGAACTCACAAAGGACAAGGACTGAAGATACAGTGATGGGGATACAGAGAGGACATCTGAGCCACTAACAGTAGTGCGATCCAATCAGTTCTTCAGCTGGAGTGCCTTAAAGTTTAATAACATTTAAACATTTTTAATGAAAGTGTCTTTTTTATAGATGGAAATATTTTACAAATTCTACTCTATTGTAAGAGTAACTGCAGGACAGTTTTTGTTGTTTTTTTTTTTTTTCCACAAATGATTTATAGTGCTTTTTCTTGTATATTTTTGCCTTTCAAACAAACTTAGCCCTTTAGAACTGGCAGGTCCGGAGTTTACAGTAACATATTGTGCCAGCAACCCTTCTCCTGATCCACTGCAGATTGAAACAGAGCAATTTATTTCAGATTATTGTGGGGCAGCATCAGTTCATAATTCAGTTGACAAGTACCATATGTGTAAAGGACATTTTCTATTAACTTGATGATGAATGTGCGGTGAATACTGTTTCCAGCCTGGGAGAAGAAAATTCAATATATCATTGACTAGCTCCATCCTTATTGTTTTAGAGAAATGATTTGCACCAGCAAACCTTTGTCTTAACTAATCTATAAACTACAAAATGGAAACTGCACATCAAGATGTCTATCCATGTGTTACAGGACAACTGGATGGGCGTTATGGCTCCAAAGGATCACATATTCCTTGCATTAAGGTCACAATTAAATCACAAGTATATTGTTTTTGGAAAATATTGTCAGGTAAATATATAACTGCCTTCTGCATACTGTCTTTATAAGAAGAAATTATGAATTTCACAACCACTTTCAACATGGTCTCTGCACTGTTACGACTTGTTTTCATATTTCATCTTGGGGAGCACTAGCAATACCGTTGCACTGTGCTTTAAACTAGCAGTCTATCTGACAGCAGATTAGCTTTTGGCATAAAATAGGGAAATAGTCAAGATCTTGTCTTTAACTCTCCAATGGAAGATTTTTCCAAGCATAAGTGGATGCTGAACCAAAGAAGAAAGCTGCTGCTAGGCCTGAGGAGAGTGAAGCTCTAAGCTCTAGCAATTGTGTTCTGCACTTCTTCCTTTAGCATCTTAGTGGCCTGCAGGAGAACAAGGCTCAATATGACCAACTTGCCTGTTACATGTGGTTCCATGTCTGGAAGAAGATAACTTGCATCTTAAACAGTAAATTACTTAATTATTCTGGATGGAGCCCTGTTAATTGCACAACACTTGGGTGACTTTGTGTTGGTTACCAACACCATCAAATTTCTCACGTTCTGTTTATTACACTGCCTCCCTTGTAATGCAAGCTCAGCTAGTTCCTGCTGTTAAGACAGGTAATAGTCAAGATAATTGGCCTTTTGTCTCTTTCCTCCTTGTGGCTAGCAGCAATGACCTGTTGTGAGACAAGTGTGTGTTGTCTTTATGTATACTGACCTACAGTTAAGATTGTTTCTGACTTGGGAGTGATCCCCCTGGAGGAGCAAAATACGTAAAAATGCCTGACTGACTGAGAACCTCAAGCCTTGTCTTCCACAAAGCTAGTTCTTCATTATGCTGAGGTACCTTTAAAATTATTTTCTGGAGAGCTTTTCAAAAATAAGACTTGAGCATGCTTAAGTGTTTTATTAAGTCTTTTTAATCAATAATCAATCAGGAGCCAACTTCTTTGGCAAGTGATTCATTTTCAGTTGCACTGGACGGCATTCAGTAAAGTCTTAAGAATGTTTGGATTTATTATCTATGAAATGCCATGTTTTAATTTTTGAGTTTTTTTAAAACATTCTGAAAAACAATTTGGATACTGATCTTGATTGTCTAACAAGATTGTTGCCACCAGCTGAGTCTGTGGCCAAAGCAATTATTTAAAAAATAAAGAAATGTAGCAATTGTGTAAATTTCAAGAATAAGCTCCTGATTTGTAGTTATGAACCCAGAAGGCAAATGCTCTAAAAGTAAAGATAAAAAATTTCTGCTTCAATTCTTGCAGCAGAAAAATGCAAAGCCCTACACCCATATGTGTGGGAAGTTGCTGTATAACCAGGGTCATGCACTCCAGGCCAGAAAGGGAATTTCACAGTGGAGCAGATGGTACCATCGTTCACTTCTGGTGCTGCTTGCAAGGGAATTCAGCATTCTGCCAGATTTCCTTCTTATGCCTTCAGTAGAAGGTATAGGTCTGTATCCCACACACAAATTTTTGGAGAATTTAAACAATTCATCAAGTAGACAGCAGTGATTCAATTCACTTGTCTTCACTGGATTTTATTTTGTCCAAGACAATAAGACTTTCCCCCTTGCCTGGAAAACAAAACTATTCCCAAGTAAAGGGAAGGCACAACACTGGGTAAGGTTTTGTATCCATCACCTAACCACTTAAGGTTAGCAGTTTTACTTGTATTTAAGTAGTTTTACTTAAATGGCTAAATCAGTTTTTGTAATGGAAAGTTTACTGCACTTTTGAGTTGGCACAGCTGCAAATAATGATGGAAATATGATGTATATTTTGTATTATGCTCAAGGATTTTTTTTTAGTTTTCCTTTTTTTAAAACAGCAATTTACAGATGCAACGGATCAGACTTCAGCCTGATCAGGCTTCAGCATGTTTGTGCTTTTGTTTGTGCTTGCAGCAAAAGAAGTCAGGAGTAACTTCAGCAAGCCCAAATTATAAATAGACCTGATTCTGGTCTTGAATCTAGTTGCAGAGTTGTTGAAGTGCTAGAATCAAGACCTAACTCAGAGTTAGTTTAATCTGAGACTATGTAGATTGGAGATGTACAGGAGAGTTGATAATCAAATTGAGTTCTGAAAGCTAGTGTGTAAGCTCCATGCGAGCAAGGCTCTGCCTAGTGCCTACCTGAGGCTATGACAGTGTTAATACAATAAAAAGAAGAAAACTGCTGAGCATAGTGTCATTTATCTTTAAACAGCACTTTGAAGAGAAGAAATGTTATTAAAAAGGTGCCATTGCTATAAAATGAGGTCAGATATTCTCTGTTCCAGTAGCACACTGGGTAGACCCTAAGGGGATGAAGCTGCTAGGTTTACAAAGAAGCTGCATTTAAACTCTTGTATGTTATCACTGCGCGTATAACAGCAGCAATAAGCTATTTGTGGTAAAAGCCAGTTCACATTAGTGCAAAATACCTCTATGAGGATAGCTCTAAGAAAATACATTGATGAAAAAACTGCACCAGGCCCTAACCTTCATAACCACATGTGGTCATCTCACTTCACTTGCATCACTTCTGCCGGCATCACCCACCCCGCTCATACAGCTTCTTACGCACAGAAGTGCTCTGAAGTGGTGCCTCCTGACAGCAACTCTGGCTATTCTCCATCATACAATAAAAAAGCAGAGTGCATCACTGCCAAGGGAGACAAATAGGGAAGGAAGTGACGGGAGAATTTGTCAGAAGACAACCAACAGTCATGAAGTAACCACCACCTGAAAACTAAGTGCTTTTGTGGACATTGTCCTCTTAGCTCTTCCACAATTTTAGTGGTAGATAAAGCTTTCCAACTACGAACTTTAATGCTTCCGTAATAGAGAATCAGATGAGAAAGAGATCAGAATCAGATCACAGACACAAATTTTATCTTTCACCAAGTTAAAACCTCTTGAAGAATTCAGAACCCAGTTTCCTTATCAGCATTACACTCCAATTTGGGGTGTAAGAGAGTAAGAAAACCTTGTTCGCTTTCAGTTGTCCACAGGACAACACTTACTGGAAGAGCTTAACGCTGAGTTTTCAGATGGTTGTTTACTTTCTTTTTTTTTTTTTTTTTTTTGAGGGTTTTGCATCTGTTTTCATTACACTTTGTTTATAATTAATTCTACTCTTGCCTCTTCCTTATGTTTTGGCGGAGCAGATGAGTACATTAGGCAAATTTCTGCAAAGCAGCTACAACTTCCCTCAACAGCTATAGGAAAAATGAGCTGAAGGGAAAGCCCGGAGCAACCTCATTTAGACGTTTAGTAATTTTAACAGCCTGGTTACTGGGGCGGCGGCCCCGCGGGTTACACAGCGTGGCCTGGTGCAGGCCCGAGGCCTGGGCGCCCAGGGCTCCCTGCCCGCGCGGCTGTCTCGCTGCTGCCATCTCCTGGGTAGGCTCCTCATAACACAGCCCCCCAGTTTACTTCGGGACAAGCTGCCACCTCCTAACGGTTTCTTAGCACGTATCAGCCTGAACCCCTCTTAAGGACAAGGCAAAATGCGAGGCAGGAAACTCAAACTTATGCAACGTTAATATGTGGACGTTCTGCCAGGCAAGGGGACGGTCTCTGTTCAAATACTGGCAGCCAAGACCAAAATCATTTTCTCAGAAGGGCAAATGGGAGCTTTGCAGACATCTGCTTCCCTCCACGCCACACACCTTCACTTGTGTGGCTCTGCGCACATCACACATTTACGCTCTGGTCTATGGTGGCTGTTCCAGTGACTCCTGTCCCCACCTGGAGCCGCTGGCACACGGCTGAAGAGCCACACACAGGCGGGATTACATTCCTCTATAGCCAAAGGAGAGAACCAATTAGACATATCCCAGAAACCTAGGGCTGCTTTTTATATTTATCATCAGCTGCCCATCGTGCAGCTTACAGACCTTGTCAGAACACAAGATATTTTTTGACCAGCAGCCTAGTTCTGTGTGTGTGAAAACCAGGACATGTGCAACCACATCCTTCCCTGACACTTAGTCAGAAGCAGCTGGGGTTCATCCCCTAGCCTGGAAAGTTGGAAGCACTTCTGGGTCACTCCAGACAGAGCCCTGGGCAGCTATCATTAGCAGAGTAATTTGCCTTCTTAACATAGTATCAGCCCTGTGGAGCGGGGAGCCCTACAGAAGGAACCTCAACGACGAGCTCAGAGTCTGTACTTAAATTTCTGTGAGATACATTTTACCTCTAATTACGCTCATCATCCCTCCTAGGGGGCTTTTCCATTTCTCTTCTCGATGCCAGCTGAGGAACCCAACGTTACACAATCCCGATACATCATTGTTCCAGAACAAAGCCGTACTTGCCTCATGCACAGCTAGGGACACAGAATGACATTTCATTGTTTTGACCATGGCAGCATACACACATTGTAACACTCGGCTGTGACTCAGTACAACATCTCTTCCATTCATTGTTCCTGGGCACTGTGGGGAAGTGCACTATTATTCTTTCTCTTCTTTTCTGCACCCCTCTTCCCAGCTGCATTGCTCATGGGGAAGGTGCATTTAAGGTCACCCTGGATAAATCTTCTACAAGACTGAAGTGCTACAGCAGCATTTGTGAAATTCAGCAATTGCCTCTGAATCTGGTCTCCCAGCATGATTTAGCTGTTCTCAGTACCACTGTTTCTCTACGTTCAAGTACAGCACTAGCTTACAAGCACTGTACAGGTTTTACTTCAAGCACAAGCCATCCACCACAAGGCAAATTAGCCATATATTTGTTTGAAATTAACAGACTCATTAGTTGCATGGTAACAGTAAACAAGTTTATGTGGAAAAAGCAATGCCAAAAAAAGGAGACAGTCTGTATTAGTTACTTTAACAAAAGGAAGAATTACACTCTGAGGAAGTGATCTGTAATCAGGGTTCTGTACAATTCCCAGAAAAAAAAAATGACATTCAACTAGCAGAGGGCTTCTCTCCAACACCCAAAGCAAAAGAAAATTCAACCTTGAACTTGCTGAGCTCTGCCTAGATAATAAGGCCCACATGGTTTGGAGGCAGCCTATGTGCCTGCACGCAAGGAGCAGCTGCTGCCCTGCAGAGCAGCTCTCGCTCACGGGTTCCACTGAGGGAACGGACACAAGATAAGCAGCCCATTTTAAATATGCTCCTGCCTAAAATCATGTACTTCACTAGGGCTTAACTGATACCAATAAAAACTGCTATCATTAAGTATTATAGAAATTACAGACACCATTGAGGAGGAGACACCTATGCCTATTTTTCAGATTTTATTTTGTGCAGAAAATGCTGCTTGTAGATTTTTCACTGCAGATACAATGAAATGGATGAAATGGCTGAGGCACAAGTGTTGTCTGACGAAACAATTTATAAGCTATAGCAAATCATCTTATTTCTCCTTACTTCTTTCATTTGCCATCCTTTATATCTTGATTAAATTGATAATAACAATTAGATAAAAATTTCATTAGTAGAAATGTCACACACAGCATACAAACACTATAATAGCACAGAGTGATGACATGAAGACATGATCTTTCTTTGGTGGGCAGCCAGCTGTTTTCAGTGGAAGTCCGTGCATAGCGAGTCAGTCTTTTTCCTCTTTAGGTAGGTTTCATAACAGTAACAAAACTGTCTTAGAAGTATAAACATGAATATAAACTGAATGAAGTATACCAGATTTCACTGTGCTTTGAACGTCCTATACGTTTTGATGACTTTGAATCCCAACCTATCTGAAGTCAAATTACTAAATCCAATTATTCTTAAGAGTTGTCTCTGTAAAAGAAGCTGGCTTTTTTTCTTTCAGCAGCATCACTGAATTACACAGTTACAAAAGGTCCTTCAAAATGAATCATGTCTAGACATCGCTAAGATGTAGTTAAGGGTTTGCGTGTTAATGCTAATGCAAGTTTGTTGCTGGTAAAGTATTAGATCTAACTTTGAATCAAGGTTTGTCCATATTTTTTTAATATGATGGGCTTGTAATATCAGTTGCATGGTAAAAATACTTCTGTGAGACACAGCTACCAGAAACCACCAATAAAAAAATAATAACTCTGGGGTATAGTTTATAATTTCTCCTCTGTCTGTATCAAAATGTTTAATCTATTTCAAGTAGCTTTCATGTTACAACAATGTCAAAATAGCATGAAGCTTGCAAACTGATTCTGCATTCATATAAAATTAAACACAGCATGTTTTTAAGGCAAAAAAAAAAGAAAAAAAATTGTCCTGTTATGACCCAGGCAGACCGTGAACACAGATTAGCAACATAAAGGCTTTAAAGCAGTATACAACACAGAGGAAAAGAAACACTTGCAACCAAGAATTTTAGAGAAGATTGTTTTAAAAAATGACTCCAGATGAAAAAGTACAAAGAGATTATTTCAAAGGAAAATCAAGACCACTTAAAAAAAACCTAATTACTAGTCATTCATTTAATTCAGTCCTAATTAAATTGTTCAGATTGAATCATCTATTACCACTGCCTGAAAACATATAGATTCTCCATGAAAACAACTCAAAGCTAAACCAGCATGCTCATTAGAACAGTAAGACTTTATTTTTAAAAGAGTACAGTTACTTTTCTGAATTTGCCCAAAAGCATTCCTTGTTTTCTTTCCAAGAATATTCGTTCTCATAAATCTCCTGCAAATATAAACAAAGAATGGGAAATACTGTGAGAGTCTGCTACATACATAGCCGCAAGCCAGGCCAAACAACTCAACAGCCACCCAGTTATTATTTACTGATCACATCAGGAATACACAGCACTTGGCTGGCAAACAGAAAGCAGAGAGGGCAGCATCCTCAGAACAGATGGCTTTCCATGTGGGCAGCCCCTTGGGCTGAACACAGCCTCAGCCCCAGGAATATCAGCAGGGTCCACCTATGTAAAAGCACTTTGGGAAAGATCCAGAAGAGAGGATGCAAAAGCAAAGCAGCACAGAGTATTAGGTCTGAAACTAGCATTTTACCTGATGCTGTTTTACTCTACCATCACTTGCTGGAATAAGAACATTTATACATACATACATAAAATGTTGATGTTAAAAAAAGATGACACCAAAATACACTAAGTATGACACATCTGGGACAGATTAGTTACCACCCAGCAGTTCCTAGCTCCAAATTCAGCAGCGCTTTGACCCCCAGATTATTCTTTCTGAGACCACAAGACCCCATTCTCCTGAAGCAGGCATCAGAAAAGCAGAGATACATAAGAAAACATTTTGCACTGAGCAGTAGCTCAGAGAACATCCCTGATACCAAGTGCCAGGCTGTCCCTAGGAGAGAAGGCAGAGGTAATGCTCGCTCCTTGCACGCAACGCTGTCATTATGCAATAAGGCTCCTTCCCGACCCAGGCTGGTCTCGCCACACGCTGCTGTGTGCCCATCCTAGCTTTGGGACCTGCGTACTTTCCTCCACTGCAGGCTGCTGCTGCGCTTATGTGCACTCTTGCCTAACGGTCTCTGCTTACTCAAGGTCACAGGGATGAGGGGAAAAGGGAAAAAACAGAAAAGAAACCTGCAACCTGCAGCATCTTCCAAAGTAAAAGCTCACTCAAGGTTTCTTCAGAAGCCTGAGCAAAACTGAACTTTACCACCCAAGGTAGGAGAGGTTGGGGATCCATGATTCCCATCACAGGAAAGAGTTCAGAATAAGAGGAGTTGGGACAACTTGGTAGCATTAAGTACTCAGATGAACAAACGCTGGTGGTAGGAAGGAGGTGTCCTCTCAGCATCATGGTTCAGCTCCTTCCCAAAGAGCTAAAGCTGCCTCCAGCCCCACTGTTTAAGACTCTGGCATAAGCCCAGAACCAAACTTAACCCAAATGTACCTTTTTCCATATTGGGACGGACGATTTTAAGGTGTTGATGCAGTAGCTCACAGCTTCAAGAGATTCTGCTCTGTGTGGAGAGGAGACTGCAATAATTACACTTGCTTCAGTTATTGGAACCAAGCTAAAGAGAGAAAGAAACAACAACACTTTTAGCTAATGCTTACCATCAAGAGCAACCAAAAGCTGTGGCCATGTCACGTCAGTACTCTGGCCATGCACCCTCCTGACTCACTCATACTGAGCAAGTGTCAGGCCATGTCCAAAAGATTATACATTTTCAAAAGGAAAGAAAACCACAACCAAAATTAGTAGCAGATGGGAGAATTCCATGCTTTAGAATAAATAATCCCACCAGCCATAGCCTTTTTTTTTTCTTTTCTTTCTTCCTCTCTTACAAAGTCTATGGAATTGGAGGGGAAAAATGCTAACTTATAACAATGCATAGGATGATCACTGGAAACTAGCTGATTAAAAGCAACAGGGCAGAAATGGCCATTTCTTACCTGAAAGCCTGAGAAACAATCTCATTTTGGAAATAAAATAAAAACAAAATAAAACACCTCACACAAAAGGATTCTAAAATTTAATTTTTGACAAATTCTGCTTTCACAGTATGTAGTTTTTCATTTGGTGTCCTATATGTGTCACATTCAGTTATGAGAGGTAACATAGGGTTTTGTCTCATTCCTCACAGGGGCAATATTCCCCAAAGCTGCTTTCCAAATCTCCCTCTATAGTAAGATTGCTCTGGCAAACAGCTCAGAGGGAAAATTTAAATCTCAGTGCTTTGAGCTACCCTTGATAGAAATCACTCTCTGTTGACTGTAGAGGAAGTCTAAAGAAACTCCTACTCTCCAGAGCTAATATTAGCCTTGCGATCACCTCCGAAGTCCTTCCTACTGACAGAAACAGAAGCAGTATTTGAGATACTCTCTCCAGTCCTGCTGCTCTCACAGGGAAATGTGATGAAGAGCAAAAGCTCAAGAGCACGTCACAGACTAGTGCTCTGTGTTTTATACCCCAACAAAAGTTTGATCTCCAAGTTGCACCAATTGGAGCCTTTCCTACGAGCATGCTTGACAATTCCCAATCCTACTTCAAAGCCCCTATTCTAAACTTCCTATGCCATAACTTGACTTACATCTGACAGAAAGATGATATTCTACAGCACTTAAAGAAAAAAAGGAAAGAAATAAAGAAGTGCCTTAAGAAAAACATCCTTGCCTTCCCTGCAAGGAAATCAGCAGCCACTTTCAAACTAACACAAAAGTATCATGCAGGCTAAATGCAGATTCCAGGAACACTACCAATATACACTTCTGGAAAACCAGAAGACTAGATTTCTGAAACTGAGTTATGCAGCAAGAGGTTGATACTGCAGCAAGCTCTGCAGGATTACAGAATATACACACTCCTGCACATCTTGCAGACACATAAGCACATCTGAGCACTAGTCAAGGATTAATACCCAACCTCCGAAGCACGGGGTCTCACCATACATACCCAAGCCTATGGTGCACTGCAATGTGTTTGACTGACGGCCATTTCTGCCTAACATCTCTGCAGATTTTCTTTATTTCAGTCTCTGCCATTGAAGTATATGCTTCATATTCCAAGTGAATCACTTTTTTCCCTTCAAAATTATTTCTTGTAGTACCTAAACAAAAACAAGTTATCAACTAAAAGCACCAATATATACACCGAGCAAACATCTCCCGTGGTGGTCAAGGTCAGCACTGGGCAAGAGCACTGCGCTCCCCTCATCTCCGCTGTGAAGAGATTCTTCACACTAGACAAATCTTTAACATTCCAGACAAAATTCAGTCCACAGACTGTGGAAGTCTGCAGCCAGTAACACCTAAGGCTAGGATATCTTTTGGGGTAACTGATAAGGTGCTGCTGTGCTTGCCCAAACAGCACTGAAGTGCTCAGTACTTGGGAGCCCCATGAGATCAATACCATGTCCAATAAGTAAGAAGACAGAACCACCAGCCTTGACCTTCCCCGGGGCACTGATTTACTTTCAACCAAGATCTGAACAGCAGCTTCTGTACAGGTGAACACGTGGTTTGCATAGCCACAGCTACCCACTTCCCAGTCTGAATGAAGTGGGCAGGAAAGGAAAGGGGGAGTAACTCCAAGCAGTTTGGTGTTCCAGAGCTGCTGTTCCAGGGAGCCAGGACAGCAACACCAGCAGGGAAGCTTCTCATCACTCTATTCCAATGCAAATGGGTAAGGGCTGCCAGTCTTGTTCTAATAAATTTGGAGCAAATTGTCTAAATGTCCTGGGTCCACTCCAGATATGCATTTGAGATCCACAAGTTTGGGGTGTGGAGCAATCTGGGTTGCATTTATTAGCCAATTAACACACCCAGAGATCCAGCTTAGAGACATTAAACTCACCAATGAACAGAGACACTGCTCCACAGTATGGCGAAACGACCAGCTCTGACACTTCATCTACAGAGAGCTTTTCAGACTTGAGCTTGATAAAATCTTTTGGCACTTCTTTGCTTTCATCCATAGCTCACTAGAACAGCTGAAACCAAACAGATTCCGATGTTGTTTTTGGCAATACTAGCATTTGCCAGTTGCTTTTATCCAGTATTGATGCCCCAATTTATTCAGAAAACACACACCATC
>JAVCKT010019296.1:0-11930 GCA_032273925.1 Rhynchotus rufescens | reverse complement strand
AGCATGCTATTTTAGTGATGGTTGTTTCCTATATTTTTCATTATTTATTTTTAAGAAGATGTGTTTTAAAAAAAGTTCCCACTAGAAATTAAAAACACCATGGGTAATTTTGCTACATTTTGCAGTGTTATTTATACTGTCCTGGCTGTGTTTCAGTGATGAAACTATACATTTTGAGATCTGCTGTCCAGCTAGAACTCATATATTTTAATCCAGAATTGCTGAACGCTGCAGCTGGGCACCGAAAGCCACGTGATGACACTGTGTTGGTACTGGGTGGATTTAAAATACCAGCCCTTCTTCTTCCACATAGCAGCCTCTGAGCTCCCTAAAGACAAATAGCATCTCCTAACGTGCCCCTGAGACAGGCAAATTGGATATCTGTGCTACTTTTATTGCAGAATATTGTATGTCCTGGAACTGGAAGTCGTGGTGCGTAGCTAGAATAAATGGATTGACTCTTTCTTCTTTTGGTGACTTTAATGATAAAGTGAAGATAGTTTAAGACTAGGTAAGGGTGTCCTCAGAGCTACTGTAGGATCAATGTGGCCTCTTAGGAGACATCTGAAAACAGGGAGCCTGAGCCTCAGCTGCTAAAAATACCCATTGCTTAAAGTTAAACATATGCACACATATACTTTAACAGGGACTTAAGTGCTTCCCACTTAGGTCTTAAGGTGTGAAGACTTAAGTCTTAGGGTGTGAATAATTTCCTTATGCATGTTCAATGCACCCCTTGCATCCTTATGCCTCCAACAACCGTGGGATATATCTAAATGCAGATACTAGCCCATTTCTGCTGGAGCCAGAGATCATGCGGCTCAGTGCCCTGCTTCATCTGATATCATTTTTATGTCTCTTTGTGAAAGAAAACTGCAGCGAGCATTAAGCAGGTGCCGTGTTAAAGAAATAAGGTTACCATTTAAGGCAGAGTATGCCACCTGGCTTATAATTATAGCCAAACCGACTTGACCACTTGCTTCTTAAGTGCAGGAAACGACTGCACTGCTCTTGCGCTGTGCCAAATGGGATACTAAATCTAATGAAGTTTAAACTAGTGCAATAAAGGTGTTCTTGATCTGCACCTGAAAAAAATATATATATTATGGCTCTTCTATCAGGTGAAAGTGAAATGAGCCTTATCATGTGTTGTAAAAGGAAATAAACGCCATTCAACCTGTTGCAACCAGAGCACAACTCGCTCTCGGATTATGCAGAATGACAGCAGGCATGACAAGCAGGAGAGGAGTTTTCCCTTTGTCAGTCTTTGCTGGTAATTTGAGGTCTGTTTTTTTTTAGTTTAGTTTTGTTTTGTTTTATTTTTTGGTTTTTTTTGGTGATTCATCGGAAGTCCCAAAAGCAAACAATAATTAAGCTACTACACCCAGTTCCTGCAAAGAATTGAAACAGCAGTCACTACATCTCCCTCTTTGCTGGGCTAGTCCTAAAACTGGGTAAGCAAATTACAGATAGGATCATCTAAAGTAAAGAGCCAAACTGAACAGCTGCCTGCTGAGGATTAGGCACTCAGCACACCGTGGTTCTCTGATAAAGGAAATAGCAGCCAAAAAAAAGTGTTAGGCAGCAATTGGGCATTTCTTGTATTATGCAGTGAATTGTCTTTGCAAATTTATATACAAAAATGCACAGGAAGAGATATTGTTCTCCTTAACAGATGCCTTTTTTTTTTCTTTCTTTTTTATTTTTTTTCTTTTTTTTAATCTTTACTTTACCCTCTTTTTATTTTTTTTCCCTTAAAGTGCTTATTTTCAGAGTAGAACTGTAGCCAGGTTGAGTCTTTTACTATATTTATATCTTAGGTACACTGCATCTTTTTCAAAGCATCAAGGTATTTCTTTTTTCATCAGAGACATTTCTTTAGTTAACTTCCACACTTTAATAGGAAGAGAAATATAAAGAAAGTTAATGAGAAGAACAGTAATAACAACAACAGCAGTGTCATATGTTATTACCCTTACATATTAAAGAAAGTACTGCAGCAAGTGGCATTTCTAGGCCCCTATTTTTTAATGAAGATCTTAATAACATTTAATGTAAATTAAATATAATAACTGTCTTATTTCTGAGCATATCTCTAAGGCTGATGAATAAAATGTTAATTAAGCTGACAACATAGTGGGAAGTGCCCAAATCAAGCACCAGAATGTTGGCTAAAGTGCATTATTTTTTCTAGCCCCACTTCCAGTATTTTTAAGCAGATCAGGGCACAGTTTATGTATGCATGGATTTATTACATAGAATATGTAGCATCAAATTGTCATTAGAATACAAATGAAGGGGACCGTTTTTAGCTTTAGAATTTAAAATGTATCTACTGCATAAGTTTAATCAGCCATTTTACTTTGGGGATGAGGAGTTGCTGGTGTGTAAATCCTTGCCTTGTTCTGCGGGCAGATAATTTAATGAGGTCTACAAAATGACCAGACTTCAATACTGGTGCCTTGTATTGCATTAAAATGAATCAGTTGTGGAAGGCTCGATCTTGAAACTGCTTTTTGTGGAATTCCTGCACTCAGTGGTCAGATTTATTCAATTAAAAGATATGGGATGAGGCCAAATGTGTCATCCTGAAGGTAAACAATGTGACAGAATTCGATTCCCAGTTCTTTCTCTTGTGATGACAGTATGGAGTATGTGCCTTTGGTAGATATGCCCTCTTTAATCTGCAATTAGAAGGGATGTGTTTTATCAGCTAGTGCCATGGATCTTAGGGTCAAACATAATGAAATTCATTTTGATGAGTGAACAAACAAATGGAATCTTAATTTCACTGGAGAGAGCTCAGATTAACTAGTTACTGATCCAGTCATTTCTCTCTAGTAGCTTTTCTCACCTGTTTTGTCACCTGCATAGTGACAGAAGGAGCACATGCTTGCTTGTTCAGTCTTTAGCATAGGTACATCCAAATTACTGTTCTTCAACTAAGGAGATGTTATCTTCATGGTACACTAAGCTTTCATTTGTAGACCTGTTAGGTACAATGCATAAAATTATTTGACTTTTATCCTAGGCTGCTTTGCCACCTGTGCTGTCTGCATAGAAATCTTGCTTAAGCAAATGAAAACTGTTGAACTTGCTATGAGGGTGAACGTTGGATTTTGTGGTGTCTTGGAGAGTCTTGGAGATAGAGCCATGAAGAGTCTTCTTAGCATTTTATAATCAAAGAATTTCCATTCACTTCACATCCTGCCTACCCTGAAAAAGAGCAGCTGGCAAATGAGTGTTTTCGGTACAGCGATACCTCAGATGTGGCCCTTGAGGAGGTGAAAAAAATCACTCTCTCCAAATGTTTGTGACCCTTTCTGTAGGTTTTGATTGAAACATAATGGAAAAGATACTCCTTCCCTGGTGGAATGGTGTGAAGTGCTCCTCAGGAAATTTGGAGGCTGAAAGTGTTCTGTTGACCTTAAAAAACTTGGGAACAGCTTGCCTGAGCTGATAAATGTGTTTGGAAAGGGTTTATGCCTCTCCCACTAATTTGAGTGATCTTGAACCAAGATGCTGGCATCCAGGACTTGCAAGAAGACTTGCAACAAGAAATAATGGCGATGAAATTGGACACAAAAGAGAAGGGCAAAACCATGAATGGGCAGTTGACTCTTTTGACTTCCAGAGTCACTTCCTTGGTTTTAGTGTCTCATTAGCAGGGAGTTGACTACGTTAAATCAAGAGAGTTAAGTTTGTCCTCCTCCTTCTAGTGTAAGCCCTACCATCACTGGATGTGGTGTGAGTCCTTTTGCCTCAATAGCTCTGTGGTTTGAAAATAAAAGTTCTTTAAGTGTCTTGTTATTCAATTAATTTCAATTACAATTCCCTTCATGTCTCCTTTCCTGCAGGCATGCAACCCAGCAAGAGACTAATAAAACCATCACGACTAGCACCAAAGCGATCAAGCAGCTGTCTGAGGTTGTCAGAGGCTCATCCAGGGTATGTATCATTTAGGATGATAGTGAACAGAAGTGATGGGTCCTACAGAGGGAGGCGTAATGAGAAAAAGAAGTGGGGAGTGGGTCCTTTTTGCTGTTGAAATCTGTGTCTTGTCCTGTAATACAGTGGAAAATGCAGCTTGAATTCATAGCTCGTCTCTGGAAAAAACTGCTACAGGAACCAGTTCTTCTCCCAAAAGTGGATCTTCAGGAACTGGAAGTCATGAAGACACTTGTGTGAATTTTGGTGTCCAGAGGGTGTAGAGGTGATAGAATTACATCAGAGCATAATGAAACAGAGATTGTCTTTGTGAAGACACAGAGATCTGGCTTTTTTTTTTTGTGCTTATCTTCCCAATGCTTTTTGTGACATAAGTTGGGTCTAAAGGATAATCGGGCAAGGTCGTGTTAAAACCAATTATAGTGCCATACACAGATGTCGTTATTAGCCCTTGTAGCCCATGTGGTGTCCGATGGGAACTGTCAGCAAAATTGCTTTTACTGTCAAGAGGGGGAACAAAATGCTAAGTTAAAGAGAATATATTTAAGAGCTGACGGAAATGGGCGCACAAACAATTATGGTAATATGAGGTATAAACTTGCAGCTCTCTATTGGCATCACATAATAACTTTTCTGCTCCCTGGTCAATTAATTTAACTGATTTTATTTCTTTAACTTTTCTAACTGTGCAGCTTAAATAATTAAACCTACAAATTTTGATATAAAGCCTGTCACCCTTCTCTCTTATATAGAATAAATGATTCTGGTAGATATCGGCTGCTGGGTCTGTCAGTCCCTCTTGGGGATCTGGGTAACATTCCAAACTTTCTTCCCATAAAATTTCTCACAGCATGAAAATCTTTCCATTAATTTAGAGGTCCCGTAGTCAGTTCTTTCTAATTTCTTATTGTGCTTATTGCTCTGCATGCACATGCAGGAAAAAAAGTGTTTTTTCCCCTTATTTTCAAAGCAGTAATGCACAGCCAGCAAGATACACTGTGAGAGTTTCTCTGACTTCTCTTGAAGCTTCAGGTGTTGCTAGAAGTATTGGAGGCAAGAGGTTCAACCAGGCAAAGTGATAGTATTTCAGGATGACATTACTGGTGTGAGTCGATCGGTGTGGCACAAGGTGCAGCAGGAGACTGATTTAGGAGACTAAAATAACACTAAAATAGTGTTATTTAGTTATTTATTTAGTACAGACTAAAATAAAGTTATTTGAGGACTCTCTTTCAAAATAACCTCATAGGACTGAGAAATGCCCATCTAGATCTCTGTTTTTTTTATAGGATGAGTGTTGCACTATTAATCACTTCTTCCAGGAAGCAGTCTTGGCTTATTGACCTTTATCTGTGGAACAGTAATAATGATACTTGCTATATTCTAAAAGCGATTTTAAATCTTTGGATGAAGAACAATAAGAATTGGATATGCTTTTGTATTTAAATACTATTATAAATCAGAGAGGCTTATCCCATCCTTTTATAAATATACATTTTTTTATTCTTAAGAGTTTTTCTGAAACATCTGGAATTACTTTAAAATTACTTAACCTTTTGAAGTAGTTGCTTTAGCATACATTCACTGAGTTTTATTTTCTTCCTTGGTTTTTAGAGTAATACTCACTTCCTCTCAGCCCTGCAGATGTAGACTTCTGAGCTCCTACATGCTTGAAGTCTGAGTTCAGGGAAGTGGAAGCTCCAAGAAAATTTCTGTTCTCTAGATGATGGCCTGACACACTTCACAGTTTGGGTTTGGTCACTTCATCTAAAAGCAGTGATTTTGTGGTATACTGGATAGATATGCGGGCTGACTGGCATGTTTCTTCTGAGACCACAGTGATTCAAGATTAGTTGTAATGTGAAGGAGTTGATTCTGCTCCCACTGGAGCCCATGACAAAAATCCCCTCAATTGGAATAATACAAGGATTGGAAAAAGGATGGAGAACAGATTTTGGTCTGAGCCATTAGTGGAAATAATGCAACAGAAAATGATTTTGACATAAAGTAGAGACATCATCAGGCTATGACTAATCTGGGATACTTCAGTAATTGTGGTGGAGCTCACTTTGACTCTGCAGTGCCTTTCAGTTGTGATGCTTTATTGGTTTGCATTGTGATAGTGTCCTGTTCAGAAGCAGCGATGAAATGTGTACAGATATCTTATGTTGATATAGGATTGAAACACTCCTCACCTCAAATAACTGGCAATAGAAGAGTGGCCTATCCAAATGCATTTACTAAAGAACCTTTAAATAGCTTTGCTACAGGCTCAGGAGACAGATGTGAAACTGCTGAACTTTGAATTAATGCTCTGCCTCCTAGTTTAACAACTGTAGGATCCAGCCACACAAGCTTATTATGATATCTGTAATATTATAATTGTAATATTTTTTGTTGTTTTTTGTTCTATTTTTAGACTCTGTTCATTATTGCATGCATTGATGGGGCTACTGCTGCAGTAATTATCCCTTACTGGCTGTAAATATTTTCTTTCTATATTGGAACATGTCCTGAAAATAATTCCTCCTTCCTAATGGAGAACTATTGCAAGAATGAGGGTCGGCAGGAATTGGTGGATATTTTAGGATATCCTCATTAAATATGGCTTGAATTGAACATAGATCAGTATCTTGCTCAATCCATCCTTGCTTTACATCCATAAAGGGCTTCAGTCTCTTGAATTCAGTAAACCACCTGTTACAATCATCGGATGCAATGATGAACTCCATCTTGTGGTACCAACTAAATAAATAACTCTTGATAAGACAGTCTTCCAGGGTTATCATGCCCTGCTTTAAATGCTCAAACTTAAAGCCTCATGTTTATTAAGTAATGCTATAGCAATTTTGTTCTTTTGATGACTGTAAGATATATATTTTCAGTGTAGTTTCACAAACCTTTAGGAATCAGTACTTCATGCACTGGACAGAACAGCAATGCTGTATATTCCTTGCAAGGAAAGTGTCCAGCTTGGGTAGTAAACCACACTGCAGTCATGACTTCAATATTTCAGTGAATACCTTGGAATTTGAGATTTTTGACATTGTTTTGGCTTGGCACAAAGCATCTTGTGCTACCTTGACAAATAAAACTTTGTCCTGGTAACCCTAATGAAATTGAATTTTAATACGAGTTTTGCCTACCTTGTTTATCTGATGTGTCCTACCAGGACTGTTACCCCTGGTCACAGACAAACAGAACCTACTGATTGATCTGTCCATGCAGACCTGCTCTCATGACCTTATTCACCCTTATCTTTCCAATACAGCAAGAGCGACTGCAACTGGACAGGTTGAAGAACCAGCTGTCCGATGCCATCCAGCGATATGGGGCTGTGCAGAAGGTGAGGAGCTTGCAGACCTTAGTGTGTCAATTTGGGAATGTGTGGAGCGGGAGAAAATAGAGAATCTAGGACTGTGGACCATCTCCATAGAGCTTCCCACATGTAGTTCTTCCTCTTTTCTTGTATCAGTGTCAAGCCCTGTATGGGCTTGGGTTGGGTTATGCAACTGAAGAATGATCCAGGAGCAGAAACAGGAAGAATTTGCTGCCTGTGGATGTGGTAGACATTCAGAGGTACCTTGTGACATGGCCATGACATTGGTTTGATATGTCTCCAGTTTCTGAAGAAACGGAGAGCTGATTGCACAGTTTCCTCACCCCCATGTTTTCTGTTTACAAGAAATGTGCAGTCAACATTGTTATTGAACTTTAACATTTAACCCATGTTATGGTTCTGCTATGGTATATGAACAATGGCATAAGATTTCCAAACACATCTAATGGATTGGAGTTGTCACCAAGGGCAAGCTGTTCAATAAAACAGCCAAAATCTGGGCAGACTCCAGTTGCTTTCTTACACTCCTCCAATGAGTTTGGCACATATGTGCAACCCATAGGAAGGATAAACTGGCATTATACAGGTGTAATGAAATTTGGCTGGCAACATGCAACTTCAAGTTTATCTAGTTTATCAGCACCATTCCCTTCCATTTGATTTCTGAAAGCTTGCTGGGGGAAATACTTTCTGTTAAGAATTCCATTTAACAGGATGTATATTATATAATAGCTTTGTGCTATCTATAGAATCGTCTTTTATTTTAATTCTTTACTGTCCTGTTCCAAAGCCCAAGTGTGGAGGCTTAAATTAAATGACTTTTTTCCCCATTAAATGAGAATTTGGAAGGCTTCAGGTAGAGTGCTCACCCCCACATACACACACCTTTTTTAAGCTCCTATACAATCCATTTTATGCTTTTTCTTTTTTTTTTAAACTATCATCAGTATAGAAGCGCCAAAATTAGCCACTGCATTTTATGAATGCCCGGTTGCGTCAGGAAACCAATCTGAGTGGTAAATTGCTACTTATCCACATCCTAGCTGTCATTCCTTAAATGCATATTTCAATTTTGATAACCTTGTCATTCAGGAAGCTTTAAAGAGTTTTAATTCCTTCAAGACCAAACTTTTAAATGTGGTTATATTCCTTCTTTTCCAAATGATACAACTTTTAAAACATTCTTTTATTTAAAAAGCAGAAAAAATAACTTCACATGACTTATATGACTTTTTCCCTAAATATCTAGACTACATTTTCTCAGTATCTTTTCCCCCTTTTTTTTTTTTTTTTATTTGACAGAAAATAGCAGAGAAATCCAAAGCTTTACTTCCTACTGGGCAGAGAAGCAGCAAACAGGTAAGTGCATGTTTGTGTGTATGTTACTAAAAAAACACTATCATCAAAGTGCACTAATAATGTTGAAGAGTACATTGCACGCTGAAGCCGATGGGGTGGTTTTGTATTTCAGCTTGTAGTGCATGACACCTTTGATGACAGAAGATGCATAACTCAGGAAAACAACAAAAAAAAAAAAAAAACAGACAAAAAATCCCCCGAAAAAACAGTTCTCTTCATTTCCCATTGCTCCCCAGGAACTACTCTTCTTGATGAGCATTTTGCAGTGTTTTGTATATTCAGGAATGTACCAAAAAACAGTTTTCTCATCCTCTCCTGGGACACCACACTCAGAGCTAAAAAGAAATTGTACTCTAAGTGCAAATGCTTAAAAAGAAGTGAGAGAGGTTTTTGTTTGGTGGTTGGTTGTTTTTTATCAAGTCTGTGCCCTGTTTTAAGAGGAATCTTCATAATCATAATGTCCTTCGGCTACATTACATGGTAGTTAACAATTAGGTACATGAGCAAAAAAGAGTTGTTATTTTTCTGTTTTTACCCACTGTTTTCTGTTTTTACTCACTTTAGGAGCTTTATTAAAAAATACTATATGTAATTTACATATACATTATATGCATATATAAAGACAGATGTATACTTGCAAGCTTATATATATGTATATTTATAAAACAGGGTTAAGTTAATAGAAGTCTGTGTACATATATATCATGATTAAGAATATAAAGGTGGTATATCCATGTAGATGTATAGATATGTGTATATACACACATAAAATATACACATAATTGTATATGAGTATGCACTTTTGAGAAATCTCCACAAATTTTGATGAAAGATGTGATGACAAGAGACCAATTAGCTGTAGTATGAGTCCACCACGTATTAAGTTGATATTCTAAACTCTGCTTGCAGAAGAGCTTTTAAATATTTTCAGCTGATATCACACCGCCATGAAAACAGAACTTGGTGCTTAATTTTCATAATTATTCTTGATAACAGTGCAATTTGTTGTGAGGGGCAGTTAGCAGATTTTCTGCTTTCCCAATGAATCTTCATTCCTCCACTTGTCATGCCACCTGGTTTACTAAACCAGGACAGATTGCCAAGAGAGGTTGTGGAATCTCCTTTCCTGGAGGTACTCAAAACCTGCTTGGAGGCAATCCTGTGCCACATGCTCTAGGTGACCATGTGTGTGCAGGAGGATTGGACTAGATGACCTCTAGAATTCCCTTCCAACCTTTAACGATTCTTTGATTCTGTGAAATCCTATTTGACTTGTATAGGAAAATCTTTTTCGCATACATGTTTCTTAGTAAGGAAGGGCAAAATGTTTTCAAGGAAGACCACACAATTATGGCAAATCAATGGATCAGTGCTTTAATATTAGATGGACTTCCAACAGCTATGATTCTACATCATATCTCGTCACTTTGTTAATTTCAGATCAATGAACCTAAGACCTTTGTGAGCCAAATCGCTAATGTATTTCTCTAACCCTGTCAAATGGTCCCATTTCTGCACCACTTTGGAGTGATGGTGCACAAATGTCGCTTTTCGGTTTGGCATTCATGTCAATTTTACAGCTTATTTTCAGCCACCAGCTGATGATCAACATTGAACATCATAGGTATTTTTATGGTCATTAACCTTAAACAATAGTCTTGAATCTTAGCCACGTCCCACTGAGGTCAAACCCGTACTGATTTTGATGGTTGAGCTCAAGGGAAGTGGAGGTTTTTTATGCATCTGTTCTTGTTTTGTTTTGTTTTGTTTGTGGCATGTATGTTATTCTACTTCTTGCATATGTAACTAGCTTTTTTAGATGTCAGTTTGCAACAGAGTGGATTGCAGAAGTGGGAACAGCTCAGGGTGATGTGGCCAAGATGACTGCATGTTTGCACTGCTATGGCTATGCTGCAAATGTGGCCATTGACCAGTGCTAAGAGGATGAAGAGGTCTAATGGATAAAGGAAGCAAGATGTGGGGAAAAGTACTTAAATCATGGATTCCACTAGAGGTGAGAGTGTATGCAAAGGAGAGGATGAAAAATGGTCAAGCCAGAGGCAAAACTATCTGCCTTAAAATGGTCAAGAATCCTGCTCATTTGGAGGCTGTAGTAATAATAGTTTGGATCATGCAACAGTGGGAGAGATTGGGTTAAACTGGCTCAGCTAGAGATGTTTTTCTTCTTTGTACCTTCCACTTGCAAGTAAGAGCCAGTGTTCAACTTTGCTGCTTTATGAAAAATGAGGTTCTCAGTGATGCTGTGTCAGGCTGAGGACACGTGATTTCATTCCCATTTCAATTCCAATGCATCTGAACTGGTCCCGGTGCACTAGCAACTTCAAGCTACCATTTGTCTTCTTGTTTTCCTCTTTCCAGGATAAAAAGAGAGAAATGCATAAACTGTTGCTGGAGGAGTGCAGTGATATTATTTTTTCCCTATATTTTTTTATTTTTCCAGCTGCAGATTGGTAAGAATGTTGAAAATTATAGTTCCCCCAGCAACCATAACTGGACCACACCGCACATATATTAAGGCATTAAAGTTAACACCCTATACAGTATTGCAAAATACTACATATGTTCAGGGCACCTGATATACTGGTGCTGTGAGACCGCATGGTGAACTCTCGGCTTTGATGCACACACAGTCTTGATTCAAACATTGCTGGAATGCAGGACTTTGTTTTATTTATGCTTTATTATAGCTAATTGTAGCAGGTTCAAATCACAGAATCACAGGATGGTTGAGATTGTAAGAGACCTCTACAGATGATCTAGTCCTATACCTCTGCTCTAGTAGGGAAACCTAGAGCATGTGGCACAGAGTCACATCCAGGCGAGTTTGGAAGACCTCCAGAGAAGGAGAATCCACAACCTCCTTGGGCAGCCTGTTCCAGGGCTCTGTCACCCTCACAGTAAAGAAGTTCTTCCTCACAAGCAGATGGAACTTCCTATGTTTCAACTTACACCCATTACCTCGTGTCCTGTCACTGGCCACCATTGAGAATAGTTTGACCTCTTCCTCCCTACATTCTCCCCTCAAGTATTTATACATATTGATCAGATCCTGTCTCAACTTTCTCTTCTCCAAGCTAAACAGGCTCAGCTCATTTAGTCTTTCCTCATCAGATAGATGTTCCGGTCCCTTAATCATCTTTAAGGGATGTGCCCTCTGCTGGACCCTCTCGAGAAGCTCCATGTCCCTCTTATACTGGAGAGCCCAGACCTGCACACAGTACTCCACATGTGGCCTTGCCAGAGCTGAGTAGAGGGGCAGAAT
>JAVCKT010019295.1:0-14253 GCA_032273925.1 Rhynchotus rufescens | reverse complement strand
GGCACACGAGTATATGGCCTTAAACCACATGAATGCTGAAACAAGGAGTTCTTGTACATTTGCAGACTGGATTCCGTTTCTTTTTTTCCCCAGCCTCTGCTTTTATTTTGTTCAGGGCAGCGTCAGAAGCAAAGAACATTTTCCCATTCTCCTCACCAGATGGAAATCTCGTTAATCAGCCAACTTGACCGGGGGGCTCTGAGAGGTGCCGGGGCGTTTTGGGGAGCCAGGACGAAGGAGCTGCTGCTGGGATCGTGGTGCCCAGGCTCCGTGCCAGCAGCAAGGGGATGCCAAAGCCTTCCACACTGAACAAGCTAACAACTGTCTTTGGGACTTTACTACGGTTTGGCCAAGGAACAGCAGCAAGAGCCTTGCAGGGAAGTGCTACTGTTTAACAAGCAGGGACTTTACGAGTGTTTCCCACTCGCTGCCTAGGGCTGGAAGGGAGACTCCCAGCTGTATTTTCCACCTCTCCTCTTCCTTATGCTACAGCTCTGGAAAACGGATGCACTCTGGACTCCTCCAGTTTCTCTGGTGTCTCATATCTGTGGTTTTAACGGGATTTATGCAAGCTAAGGGTAAGTCTAAGCCTACCTTCTGGCTGAGATGGCATTTCTTTTTGAGAAAGTGTTGGGAAATTGCTGGGCTTGAAGTCCCGAGATGGGTGGGTGACTTCATAGCAGATGGAAGGATCCTTTTGCAACTTCTGCCTCCTTCTGCTAAGCAGAGGAAGTTCCCAAATTTGCTTTATTTTGTTGTTTTTTTCAGAAAAAGAGGCCTCAGAGGGAACTCCTCAGGTTGGAGCAATGCCTCTCTCCCTGGCCTGGGCCTTTCTCATGCAGGGAAAGAGAAAGGCCATGAAGACTAGGAAATGATATACCACAAAAATGCGTGTGTTTGGGGGAGACAGGGAATACTGCTGTTTTCATAGTGCCTTATGTGCCAGTGGAAGAAGAAAGGGCAAAATGTGAATGATGCAACTGCATTAAGCTCAACATACTACATTCCTCTTTAAAATATGAGCAAAGCAGAAACAGGGAAAACATGTTTGTTATTGAATTTGCAACCTCTCTGCATTCCTTTCATGGTTAGTAATGTCACTTTGGAGAAGAATTAAGTTATCATTCAGCACTTAGTGCCTGAAGGTTACGCAGTCTAAACAACACAAGGCCAAAGTACGGAGTCATGAACTGCACAGTTAAAAATCCAGTCGCTCTTGCCTCATTTAACGTGGTACACACTAATCTTTTGGTTTAGCTTTGATCTCTTATCAGCTGAATTTAACCTTCTAACTCCGCTGCTGGAAGAAACCAACACACACAGCCAGAGCAAAGCTCGAATTAGGTGCTGCCCTGCTATGGGACAGGCTCATCACATCCAGCTTGGGGCTCCTGACTGAAGGTTAGGAATGCAACACCTGGAGTCACTCCCTTTATAATCAGTGCAAAAAGCTGTGGAACCCACTTAAGACCCGATTCATCCCCTGCCTCTGCTGAATATAGAGACAACTAGAGCTGCTATACTCCCAGCTTAAGCAGCTCAGATAAGTTTCTAAAGTTAGGTGGGATAAATCCAGGCATTAGTGATTATCACAGACATCCATTTAGCACGGGGTTAATTATTTAGGTTGGTATACTGTGTTACACTGATACTCCTTGGAGCAGCATCCCCCTCTGTCAGGAACTGTCTTCTGTTTTTCATTCCCCTCTCCAGAATCTGAAGCTTAAAAATCACATTAAAATAAACACTTTCTAAGTGCTATAAAAACACTTTTAGATTTAGTTTTAGATTATTTCTACTGAGGAATAAATTCTGTTTTTTTTTTTCCCATGCATTCTTTCTTATTGAGCAGAATTAACACTTCAGGAGCAGAGTCACAGACATACAAAAACAAACAAGCAAAATATATATGTGCACAAATGAGCTCAAAATGCGAATAATTACAGCAATGTGTTGAGATTAGTTCCAAGATCTTATACTGCACCTTCCTATATTCACCTGCTCTTCTATTGTTTGTTTGTTTGTATGTTTTATTGCACTTCAGGGTCTGGGTCCAAGGGTTCCTCTCTGCTACTGCACTTGTGAACCATCACACATTAACACTGCTAAGTACACACTGTAATACGTAAAGGAGACTTCAGCTGATAGTGCCCCATAGATAAGAGTTAACTTCTTTCTGATGTCAGCCTGGAAATTTCCCTCTCACTAATCTGTACATCTAACCGTGTTTCCAGTGTGAAACATTTATCATATAATTCAGAGTGTGTTTTTAAGATAACTGGATTTGTCACGCCCAGAGCAGTGATCTCAGTAAATGAGTTTGCCCTTCTAAGATTTGCTTATGGCCTATACGTTATGAAAACAAATGTCTGCTGACATGCAACAGAAACCAAACTCGGGGTTAATGAAAATAACAAAATGTTTGAAGTGCAAACTCAAATGTAGGCCATTGTCTCCTGTTACCATATGCAAGGAATGCCAGGCTATTTACTTACAGGGAAAAACAAAACTCTGCCATCATCAAAAGACAAAACAGTCCTGAGCAAACGCTCATCAGCTTTAGATTCATGTCCTCCTGTAGAAATGTAGCCCGACAGTTTCCTATTACGTCTGTGATGTCTGCTGACAATGAAACACCAGGAGCTTTGTTCCTTGCTGAGCGGGAGCTGCTGACACTGGCTCTGCAGCAAAGTGCAGCCCTGCTGATTCCCAAGCAGCCCTGCACACTCCTTCTTCTCAGATGTAAATGAGCACAGCAGATACAACAAAGCTAATTGGGCCCTATACATCCTACATGTAAACATTATGCAAATTTCTGTGTCTTCTGTACAGAAGATATGAGGTCCCTATATACTGAGTTTGCAGAGAAACTTTTTCAAGTACAGATATATAGCCACAACAATTTATAAACATTTGCCACCGATTCTATTTCTTCTGTCACCTTCCACTCAAATTCACACCATCTCAATCAGCAAGTAATAAAAGAGTAAACAAATTTTCTGTCTTTCAGTTACTGGAATGCCTAAGATCATGTTGGTTCCTTCTTGGAACGAAGAATGGAATGGAACCAATGGAAAAGATTCCCCTGTATTTGCACCACAAAGATAACTGCAAATACAAATAATATATATAATTGAAGACGAATTTTCAAAAATGGCTATAAAACAGCAGTTCATCAGTTGTAAAACAGGTAGATCACAAGTATTCTGGCCAATGTGAACTATCAGTATGACCTGGTCATGAATAAGCTAACAGATTTTATAAGAAAAATATTTCCAATTTTGTTATTGAATTGGCCTGGGTAAGATCTCAGCAACAGAATGAATGTAAAGGGAACCAGAAGCAAAATGGGATTTAGCTGCAGAGCAAGAAGTCTGTAATTTGCAGAGATACTTCAGCTTGCTCAGTCTAGAAAAAGTTGGCCAGAAGTGTAACAGGATGTAAAAAACACTGAATGAAAACAGCAGTTAAATGCTAGAGCAAATGGTCATAAAATTAGGCAGAAAAAGTAGGCTGAAAATGTGAAAGATTTTACATGCTGGGAAAAAGAGGAAGGGCTAAGGGAAACAAATACAGTGAGTTAAGCCTGGTTGTCCCAGGCACTGCAGACTGGCATTAGGCCCCAAACCTGCTCTTCCAGGTCTCAGGGCCTCCTTGGTGGCTTTCCTATCAGCACTACTTAAGGAAAGTAAATGACCCTGAGCCAAATTTTATCCTTCTTATCAATTTAGAGATCAATTTAGATATTGACAGTCATCAAATAAGCAATCCTTGCACACAACCCTATGCATTTCCCCATGGATGTTTTATTTAATGTGTTACTTACTGGTTTTGAGGTAGCACAAGGAGCTGGAGTCATGATAGGAGGCTTGGCTGCACTTTGGGATGGAGGCAAAGAAAATCCCTGCCCTGTGTCCGGAGGTGAGGAACACTGAATCCGTGTTTCTAGTCTCTCCGGTTCATGCTTATAGGATTCGAGAGGGAACGTGGGCTGCTTGGTCACTTGTGTTGGGGTAGATGGAGATGAGGAGAGGCCAGAGGCTGTAAAAAACCAAAAGGATAATTACTAAAGTTCAGCTCGGAAGAAAAGCAGACAGAAATCTCAGCTTTACAGTGAACCTGTAGCTTTTCATCAGCTTTTCCCAGACTAGAAAATACCTATTTCATGCTCTTTTTTATAAACGGGACTTGCTCCACATTCCCACTAAAACTCTTCATGATTTGACTGGTTTGTCTAAGGACCAGTGATGAGTTAAGAGAGCTGAAAGTTTCCATTACATTAAGCTCCTCTTTAATTCGTTATCCCTAACATGGCATAAAACAACAATTACCACCAACACTGATATTACTTTTATCGTTATCATTTTTAATATTCCTTTTAGTCTGTGGATTGTCAAATGACAAGATAAAGCAAGATAAAGCTCTTATAACAAGAACATTAACTGTTTCTTTTTTTTTTTTTTCTTGTTTTGTTTTCATTATTTTAACAGTATCTCAACCAGCTGGAATAAAATCAGGAGCAGAGCAAAAAAATCCAAGGTGCATTTCCCCTGATCCTCAATCTGCTGCTCTGCTGGATTTGCTTCCAGTGGCTTTTGAGGGGAATGACTGTTCAAATCTTTTTGCTGGAAGTCAATGTTGATAGCAGGTCATTTCTCTTGTAAGCATCCTGATTTTATTTAACAGATATATGCAGCTCAGCTTTACCTTCAGCTTTACCTTTATATTCTTGCTGCAGTTCTGAACTGTGATCAAGCAGATCATTAAAACTATCTTTATTATCTCTTTAATAAGCAGCAGACATCCAACTGCAAAATCTGAATTAAAACACCCACGTTTCTTGGTAAAGCTGCACATCAGTAAATAAACAAGGGTTTATTTATTTATTTATTTATTACCCTCATGCCAGCATAAATCATTTTCCAGGGGAGTTGGTCTTAATGGAAACTATGCAACACAATTCAGTAATAACTAAGATGCTGGAGTGAAAAAACTAGCAACTCAACTGTTCAAGAGCATCTGTTATTTAAGAAACTAATATTTCTAACATGTCTAGGGGAGAGCTACCATATCTTATGATTATAGGAGTAATAGGTAAAGCAGTTTAAATAAGTGTTATTTGAATATCATTTTTTTAATAAAAACAGCCTCTTTTAGATGGCGTTTACATACTGGTGACTTAAAACTAAGAGAATAGAAGCATTCACCGAGAAACCTGCAAGCTGATTAACCTCTAATGTGTTTTTATTTATACATTAATACCTTTTTTATTTATACAGGTATTAATGGTGCAGTGTTTCTTTGAATGAAAATCCTAACTCTTGCTGGAAAAAAATTTCGATAAGGACCGCTACTTAGTGCCTCTCTTCAGTCCTTTCCCAACACTGCAGCTGCCCTCCAAGGAGTGATATTTCACCCATGAGAGCTGCAGCTCTGCAGATCAAGCAGCAATAATCCAGTGAATAATCCAGGGTGTTGCAGGCAGATATAGAGGCTGGGGAGCAAAAGAGCCACAAGTATTTTGAATGTTCTCAACTTCTCCTCATTTCAGTGGGATTAGAGAGTGCTCCCATCCTGCAGCATTAAAAGGACAGCTAATTTCCTGCTCAGTTTTTGCTTACAAGAAGGTTTAAGTGAACAGCACTGAGGAAGGTGCTGTTATCCTCCGTGCTTTTTATGGATGCACAAATGTTTCCTGAGCACTTAGAGCAGGGTTTGAGGTGGATAGTAGCTGTAATGGATGCAAATGTAAACCGAAAGGTGTTTTAGCGAAAAGGGAAAGAAAACCACCACGAGATCTGAAGGTCTTGCTGCTGGATGTGCCAATTCTGTGCCAATGCATTCAGCAAGTCAACAGGAACCATTTCCAGCATCAACAAGCTCTGCCAAAAGGGTTCTTACCAGACACAAGGGAACCACATATCCCCTGCCCGAGCAAGGCTGGCACATCCAGTACAGAGGACGGCTACAGGACGCAGCAGGAGGGGATCACAGGAGAGCTCTTACATCCTATGAAAACTATTGTCACCTCATTATAAATGTACAACACTTTATTGAGCACAGCCAGGAACAGCTCCTGCCCAGGACTTCTCATAGACAGCATGGCTTACATTTTATTAAAACACCCACTAGTTGCGAGCCTCCTTTTGCATGCCAGCCTCAGACACTTGGCATGAGTTTTCATAGGTGATGAATATCTCTGACTCCAGCAGCTTTAACGGGAGCACTTTGGTGCTTGGAACTAGCTGTCTCTACTAGGCACATAAAACCAAATGTCCTCAGAATACGGCACACCTAAATATATTTCAGATTAAATTCATCTGTCACTGTTATAAATAAATACGGAACGGCAACATTAATTATTTTGAGAAGAATTTGATTATCTAGTTAGATTTCAACCTTTGATACTTAAAGTCTACCTCATAGCATCTACGTATTGTATTTACATTTGTATAATGTGGAGACTGAGAGGAAATTTCTCAAGAAAATATTTAAAGTATTTATGATTATTAAAAAAAAGACTCCACTGCTGTGATGCAGCCCAGCACTGCAGACACTACAAGGCATTTTGTAAATGCCTGTCGCGTTAAACAATGAAAATCTGCAACATATTCCCAAACCAAAATCAGTTCAAGAATAATCAAACACTGCATTTATTTAAAACCTATTGAAGTGACATCTAAAAAGGTGATATCTAAAAATTGGTATAAATACAGAATTATATGTGTGTGCAGTAGCTGCCCTCTTCTACAACACAATGTGTTGGTTGAGGAGACAGGGAGATACAGCTATATCCTGCAGTTGAAAATGGTTCAGTACATGGTACTAAACAGTCTTGGTTTAAATACACTAAAAATTGTCTAATTTACTCCCTTAGATTAAGGAAAAAATAAACACACTAAACCCCAAGCTTTCATACATACAACTAAAAATTCTCCCAGGGAGAAGCCAACCCAGGGAGAAAATGACATTTTGGAGAAAATATAGCTAAAACCAGTAAAAACTATCCAGCAATTCTAGACTCTTCTACAGTGAAGCTAAAAAAAAAAAAAATCAATATGTATGTAAGATGTTGGATAAAAAACAATATTCGTGACTGCCTGTAAACTCTACTGGTCTGCTAATGAGATGAAGTGATATGGCAAGTGATTCTCTCTTACACTAACGTTTCTTTCATGAGAGAATGAAATGAGTAATCAAATGTGATATCTTCATGCTAGCAGACTAAAATAGCATTTCTATCTTCCGCTATATTATTAAAATAATATTTTCTTAAAAAAAAATGGAAAAAGCTCTAGCAGACCATTTATTCTCTCACTGGCTAGCAGAAAGCTCTGCTCTCTATTTTCTATTTGATTGTCCCACTGCAGTTTTAAGGTGGTCCAAAAGTTTTGCTTTTGTTCCAGTTGATCTTGACATTTCCTTTCTGGAAGCAAAATAACAAGAACTGTCAGATAACTTTGTGCTGTCCTTAGTGATGAGTCTGAGCTCCTAATATCTGTAAATTGCCGCCTTTGGAATTCATGCAACAATGTAATTTACATATTATATTTTTACTCAGAATATGTATGTGAGATCATAAGAGAATTACAAAGTGCTCTGATATCTTCCTCATTCCTCTGCTGTTCAACAAGCAGGAGACACCTAATTCACCTTATTTAACTTCAGCTCAGATCAACCTCATCTTTACTTCCTCCCCATTAAAAGTTTATTATTAAACAAGTCACTGTTTAAGCAGATGATTTCCGCTGTTCCCAACATCCAAACACGTCCATTTCCAAATGTCTTTTCAATAACTAACATATTTATTTTCCCTTCCCAAAACATCTGCATTTCAACAAAATTCTTAGGAAGAAATTTCCAGAGGGTGCAGAGGGTGAAGCAGTCATGCATTCACTTAAACAGAAAGGGATACTCCGAAACTGGAAGAAACAGGAAGGCTACTCTTATTTATGGGCAAAATGGAGCAACTTTAGGTTGTCCTCGACCTCTGTCTTCTCCAGTGGTGTGTGATGGTGGCTTATTCCATTGCCTGCACCTGAGCAACGTCTGCAAGACCCGAGCAAGTTCTGCAACAAGAGCTTTGGCCCAAACTAGCACATAACACTATGTTGTATTTAGTTTATCACTAAACAACAAAAATCAGGTTGGTAACTTCACTTCTTTTTCTAAACATGTGCAGTTATGTCATTTAAATAAAGCCTTTATTTTGCCCAGCACTAAAACCTGCACCCAGCCCTCCGGGTGCCGTGATCCAAAGCAGCCTTCCCTGCTGCACAACAGGAAAGGAGAGAGGGCTGCAGGGCCACTCCTGTACTCATTCCCGAGGGAAGAGGCCTGCCCAGCCACTTTCCCTGGTTTCCTACGGTCCCAGGTGACACCCACAATCAGTTCTGTCACCTGCACTTCATGCCTGGCCTGGCAGGATGCATCTGGTGGCTTTGCTGAGGAAGGATGCTCACAGCCCTGCGCTTCCTGCCAAAGGCTCCCTTTTATCTACTGGCTCCACTGCACGTACTTCTGTCCAAAGCACTAAAATCAACCCCGTAAGAAAAGCCCGTGCCCCTGTGGGGACCTCTGGAGCCATCTGCCCATAGATCAGGTTGTTGCAGAGTTCAGTGATGCTGCCCACACCAGGATGGGCTTGTGTGGATCTGCATCTTTATCTGCTTAAAATGATGCTGATAAAACTGGTGAGGGTTATGAGGAACAAGAAACAAATCTCTCTTCAGTTTACCTCCTTCCAGGTATCACATGCCAGTATTCTCCCACTCCCTTGTCCTATAACTTGATCTGGCAGATAACAACATTGCCAACATACAGAGATAATGCAGAAATAGCTTCCCAAGCTTATACACAGGGGTATGTTCATCTATGACTCGGTCTGAATCTCGAATAAAAAAAAAATAAAAAAGGAAATTTCCATTTGCAGCCCTTCCCAGTGACATTTTTTGTCTGATTCCTTCCATAAATCAGATCAACGCAGCCCTCTCCTTTGCGTTCCTCGGCTGGCACAGGAACACACAGGCTGTGGCTGCTGGATTTTAATAGTCAGAAACGCGAGGGAATCTTAAGCCCAGCCTGCTGTTCATTAAGCTGATTCACTCTTCAGGCACAATCCTATGTTAATTTTGACACATAAGCAAATTGATGCAGATTATGGGAAACGAAGCTTGTTGCCACTGACTGTTACTAAACGGTTGTAAAGTTACGCACCCATAAGCAGGTGAACGGCAACTGGCTGTTTCTAATCAAGTAGTTCACATGATATTGGCAGTAAATGTGGTAAAACAGCATTTAGTTCAAGAAGAAAATTAAGCCGGAGTAATTTGAGTAATTACCAAAAAGTAAGACAGATCCTTCCCACCTGGATGCCACCCTGTGCTCCGTGCTCTGGGTGTTCCTGCTGGAGCAGCAAGGTTGGACTAGATGATTTCTAGAGGTCTCTTGATCTCTTCCAACCTCAGCTATTCTGTGATTCTCAGGAACTTTTCCTGCCCTATCTTGCATTTTCACAAGCACTCCAGGATACTTCCCTCTCTACAGGAACTTCCCTTCTCCAACTGTCAACCCACATCACTTGTATCTGTGATGAACAGGTCACTCCGATGTCACTTCATTGACCAGACAACACAGCCCTGCATCCGAGCTCCCTAGTGAAAGTTGGGCAGCAGCTGCCCCAGCTGCAAGACTCTGTCTTAATGAAACAACTCCGTGGCTTTTCATGTAGTACAGTACTCAAGGGCAGCCTTATTTCTCAAAATAATAATTCAGGGTCTGTTAGTCAAATCTGGTTCCCACCCTCTCCTTCTCCCAAGCTTATCACTTCTCAGTTGATCCAGCTTTGTGCAGGAAATACAGGCCTACGAACTGAATCTTTATTATTCATGCTGTGGAGTGAGGCTAGGCAAGGCTGACATCCATTCTTTCCAACAGGAATTATTAATTACACAGCAACCATGAGGAAGTCTCCATGCAGTAACCTGATGCAATCTGCATGGCAGTCACCTAAAGCATGAAGCAGACACTTCCCTCTCCCTGTGTTTTCTCCCGGGTATCCTCTATTCACTGTTAAGAACAAAGTGTTGGGCTGGCAGGATTTTGGACTGGGGGATCTTTGATGACTTCATGTGCCATCAACCAGTGTCATGCCACCAGAGCAGTCAGCAAATGATCATCCAAGTCAAGGTTCCCTTCATCTCATCCTTCTTTCCCCTGACTGCTCTGGTTAGAAACCAGAAACTTCTCTGGTTTTGTCCCCAAGCTGTGTGGCACCTACCAGGCCAATTGTCCCAGGGGAGACGTGTCCTGTCACCAGCGTTTACTGGCAAGTGAGCTTAATGATGGGAGCCATTAAATAGGCAAAAGAAATCATCGCTTGGGTCCAGCTGAAACAAGGCAGAGACACGTTGTTTTCAGCCAATGCATGGGATCAACACACAGCAAACACGTCAGAAATCCTGCACTAGAGCAGCACTCGCTCTGTGGTTTTTACATCTCATCAGCAGACGCAACCACTGTGACAGTAGCTCCAGTTTGGTTTCCAGCTCCCAGCTTTCTGCTATTCCCCCCTCATCTTGCAAGTGAGTGGCCCGACAGGGAAATATTCTTTCCTGGTGCCGTGGGAAGCAGAAGCGGGACGCTTGGATGTGCATCCCTTTCCAAATGACTATCCCTGTGCACAAACCTGGGACTATGCCAACAGGATCTGACATTCCCCAGTTTCAGGGGTAACCACTGAGTCACAACAAGAACTAGCTGTGCAGGACACAAATTTAACAAGTCACTAAAACGAACATCACTCGCTCCATTCAAACTTCTCTAAAAGAACACATGATATGAGTGCAAACCCCAGCTTTCCATCCACAAGCCACTCCAGACAGCCAGGGAGCGTGAGTGGATGCCAACAAGCCACGTGCACTACCTGGCCCCTATCGCAGCCTGATGATAAGGGCTGCAAGGAAAATAAACCTCTGCCGGCTTTGCAGGCCAGTGCCAGCGGGTTAGCTGGGCTCTGCCCCGCATCACACGGCAGATTCCCATGGTCACTTGTCCTCGCGCTGGTTTTGGCCGGCTGCAGAGCAGCAGAGCCCGCAGCAGGAGCCCTGTGTTTACTCAACACACCAGCTGGCATCTCAGCCGTCACCGAGTGCTTTGCGTTCAGCACGCGTGGCTTTAATGAAACAACTTTTTGCTTTGTGCTTCAGCAAAGCCAGGTCTGGCTCCCGACGCTGCCACTCAGGAGCAATTCCCATGTTAACCTCTGCCACCCAATCTGTGGGTGCCCTCTTTGCTTTTTTATTTTTATTTTTTTTTCCCAAGGTGAGCTAAGTCCTGCCATTGCAGAAAGATGCAGATTGCCTGCCGTGGGTGACCACAAACTGGCTGTTTCTGCCTGGCACCTTCTCCTTTGCTCCATGCACTTCATGGGCTTGCACACGCTGCAGAGCTGCTGTGGTTCATTTTTTGTTCCTGGTTGCACTCACTGCGTGCAGCACACACAAGAGCAAAACAGATCCCACTGGCCCTGACCAGAAGGATTTTCACTTCGATAGGCAAGGGAAAAGAGGAGGGGAATCAGGGAGAAAGCAGGGAAGGGTAATGCTGTACAGCCAACAGAACACAAATTCAGAAGTAATTACAGATCACAGAATGTTTAAGGTTGGGAGGGACCTCTACAGATCATCCAGCCCAACCTTCCTGCTCAAGCAGGACACCTAGAGCATGCAGCACAGGGAACCTGCCTCTTTGGAGGCTTAATATGGTTTTCATACTTGATCCCTGTATTAAATATCAATTTTTTAAAAAAGTACCTGTTTTGGTGGATTTCAGAACACTGTGACTCATTGCTTCTCTGATAGATTTGCCATTTGCTCTTCAAAAATAAGTTTAAAAAGGTGGAATTGAGGTGAAGATGCGAAACAGCCTCTCCTTGTTTGCTTGCTCTAAATCAGAGCATTATCTTTAACCGTGCCTTGTTACCTGCTAAAGCAGAGGAACACCCCATGCAGACAAGTAAGTCCCATTTTGCATATATGTCATTAGAGGTCTGAGTTAATTAAAAGAACAGTCTGAATTGTAGCCTGCAGCGTCCCACTGGAATCACCGTGGGTAATTTCATCTTTATAGGACATCTACTTTCTGTGTAACTGAGGGACAGAATATTAATGCATCTAAAGACTGCTGGGATGTCCTGTGAACACGGAAGCTCCAGGACTGGTGCCAGGGGAATGCAAGCTTTAATACCTACCATCCACCAACAACACAAGGGTTCAGATGACGCCACTTTCTGAGGTTCAGAAGAGCAGGTTTTAAGACTGCCAGAGCAAAAGTCTTTAGCACTCAGACCCACTCTCTCTTTTTGAGAGTTTTTGATTTATATTTACCTCAGTTTCCTAATCCATACAGTGAGGGAAATAGCTACAGAGATGCTAGCAAGGGCACCAGCATTACAGCTGAACTACAAGTCTCACAGCACAATTTACTTTTATTTATTTTTTTTACAAATGGCACTCAGGTGCAAGTAATTAAATATTTGCAAAATACTGCAAACCCTCCGGAAAGCTCTAAGCAGAGGATCAAGTCAGATTTAGCATTTTCTTTCCTTATGAAATTCCCTTTTTCATTTCTAACCCTCTGTTCTCCTCTTATTAAAAGAACAGAAACCCCCTCCCTCACTCGAGCTCTTCTCAAAACTCAACAGGAGTCCGAGCGCTGCTTCAGCCTGCGGTGTCTCCTCTCCCCACTGCGTCTGACTCAGACTTGTCTCATCCTAATTCTTATCTTGCTAACCTGGGAATTAATCATCCTGTGCACAGCGCAGCAGAGACAGTGCGGTGCTTTCTAGCACACCTACAAAACCCTTCTGAAGAAATAACTAATGACTTCGTGGCTCTGGGTTGACTGAAAATAAATTGCTATGGGCCTGCTCCTGCTCCTTGTGCCCCTTGATGGTATAATTTCCATTACCTGCAGTGGTCCTGGATTGTGCTTTCAGCTGAACATTAGTGCAGTAAACAGCACAGCCTGGAGATTTTCCATCTGTTAAGATCACAGCTTTCTCCAGACACTGGGCTGCTCAGAGAGTAACCTTCTCCTTCCCATGAAATGAATCACACAGCACTGGTTTTCTTCTGCCTTTCCCAATCAGATTTCCAAATGGTGCTAGATTAAAATTAACCCCAGATCTTTGTCCTTCTGATTAGTGCTAATTCAGACCAGTTTCCTCATCCAGTTCAAGACCTTGTCCTGGCACAAGTAAGACAGCAGGAAAGGGAGCAGGAAGAAAGCAGAATCTCTCTGAACAGTGACAGAGTGCAGAAAACTTCAGCCTAATTTTTTATCTATCAGCTGCTATGAACATGGTTGGATGCATCCAGGATCTGGATGAGGGTAGAAGGAGGAAAATGGTGGGAAGGCAGCAGCACAGTCACATCCCTGTCCTGAACTGGGAAGTGCTAAATGGGGGTGAGCCTTAGCATTTGCCACTGCCAAATCTCTGCTTCCCATATATAAGGAGTCAAAGTCACCAAATTATTACTTTCTTCTTCCAGAGCAGCAGCTGGGTAAAATTAAAACCAAAAGAAGTCTTGCCTTCTTGTAGTGATTTTCCACACCAACAAGGTAATACTGTGATGATACCCAGTCATGAAATAGGGCTGAAGAGTAGGAATATCAGGAACATCACATCTCTCATGATCGAATGAGGAGTGACACTGAGGTGCTTCCTTCCATTAAAGTGCAGGTGACCTATAGGAATGTCTACAAAGTCTTAGAACAAAGTCTTAGATATTAGTGTTGCTGTCACTGTGGAATTCATAGACTTAGTGAGCTTGCCACATGCTCAAGAGAGCCATGAACAGTTTGGCCCATTCCCACTGTTCTCCATGAGACCCTTTCTTGCACTCCTAATGGGAGAATAAATTCAGTCAGGAATAAATCCCTACTTTGTTCAAATAAGCTTAAAGAGACTTTAAACACTGACCTGGATAGACATGAGTCATGCAGAATGAACCACCCTCATCCTGGGATATTCAGTGATCCTGGAGGTCCCCTGAAATTTCTAGTGATCTTTCATCACAGTCTTATCATTGAACATGAGTCATGAGTTAACCATGAGTCAGCAGTGCCCTCATGGCCAAGAAAGCCAACAGGATCCTGGCTGCATCAGGAGTGCTGCCAGCAGGTCAAGGGAGGGGATCCTGCCCCTCTCCTCAGCTCTGGTGAGGCCGCACCTGGAGTATTGGGGGCAGT
>JAVCKT010019294.1:0-11740 GCA_032273925.1 Rhynchotus rufescens | reverse complement strand
GCCCCCCCCCGGCGCTCGCGCCCGCACATCCATAACGCCACGACACTTTTATGGCTGCGCCGCTCCTTGCTGGAGCAATCCTCGCTGTTAAAGGAGGGGCTGGTTCAGAAACACCCGTTGGAGAGAGGCTGGGGAGAGCTGAAAACGCCACACCACCACCGAGAACCCTTTTTTTGTCCCTCCCTGCTCCTGAGTGAAGGCGAAGGCGAGTGACTCCCTGGCTCGCTGCCCCCTACGCCCTGTCCCACGCTCACCCAGGGTGCGGGACTCTCATTCCCTGGCAGCCTTTAGCCCTTGGTGAAATGGTGTCGAAATGCCCCCGCGGATGCAGAGGGCTGGCTAGCTGATCACACAAATCCAGCTGCTTCGAAAAACAAGGCTACAAAGATCCTGGAGATCCCCTGGGACGGAGCTGCCACCAAACTCTAAGATGCTGTGATTAGCGTTGGCTTTCCTGAACCTCCTCGGATGCCCACAGTTTTGACTTAAAAAAAAAAAAAAGGATCTGCTAATAAAACAACATATTCTCCGCACAGGTGAGGCTCCTGGTGTAGGGCCTGCACATCCCAAGTTAGGCAGGATCTTGCCTTTGGGTAAAATGCAAACCTACATCGGCCACTGCGAATGGAAAGAAATGAGTGAAAATTTAGCATAATTTCCCAAGCTGCTCCTCCTGCCCCCCCCTCCCCCCCTCATTTCTACATATAGTACATGCTTGTTTAAAAAAAGGGATCCATAAGGAGAAGGGTAATTACTGTAGCTTAAATTTAGCCTGATAAGAAGAGCTTGTGGAGCTTGAGCAGCTGTTCCACTGCCATTCAGATTATGAAAATATAATCCTAGCGAACCCTGTCAAGATAAATACAGAACATGAGCGGTATGGGCAATTTTTCCCCAGCCACATATAATGATCAATTCCAAAGCCACAAGTGATACCGAAGGACAAAATAAGATCTGTCTAGACTTTCTCACTTACAAGATATTGATCATTCCGATAGTAAACTGGTTAGTGTAAGTGTGTTTGGCTCGAAAGGTCATGAGCTTAACACCTGACAAGCAGTTATTCAACCTTGATATAAGTCAAATTATTGCAGTGTTGCTGGAAAGACTTTCTCGAATAAAAATACCTACCTGGCATGAGGCTAGCTGCGGTTTGTCTTCAGGGTATTCGAAGATAAAGGATAAAGAGAGAACCTGGCCTAGTTGTGGTATCTTTTGTGGCCATTGGCATGGACTGAAATGGCCCCTGCATTCCCCCTAAGCGCTTCACCAAGACCAACCGTTCCCTTTCTTTGGGAATTGTTGGCTTTGGGACACGCAGAGC
The DNA here is from genome assembly GCA_032273925.1 of Rhynchotus rufescens. NCBI lineage: Eukaryota > Metazoa > Chordata > Aves > Tinamiformes > Tinamidae > Rhynchotus > Rhynchotus rufescens. The sequence continues at coordinate 10,416 of JAVCKT010019294.1, read as the reverse complement.
ACGTGAGGAGGAAATGTCCCGGGATGCATCTTCGGCTTCCCAAAGTGCTGGAGGCTCTTGCAGGGTCTCGGGCACCTCCTCCCTCCATGCACTCCTTTCCTTATGGGGTGAACAGCAAGGGCTTGTTAGGCCTGTTCGGAGCTTGATGCACGTTGGCTGGATCTTTTCCAGGAACTATAAATACACAGTCTATTTTGCTTTATTCAGTTCTTTTTGTTTTGCTGATATGATATTGGTTAAGGTTAATGGGTTGGCTTTAATATTAGACATAGGCTCACTTAACTACCTTTAATGAAGCCTGGAATGACTGCATCATGGGGAAATTCACAGGGACATGGCTGCAGGTAAGCTAACTGGAAAAATGGAAGCCAGTCAATATATAAATCTGGCTGACTGTAAATGTGCCAATTTTTACACCAAAATATATTTGAAAGCCAATGACTTGGGCACATCCAGGATATTAAAATGGAGGTTTTTTTGCAGTCTGTTTCTTTTCAATTGGTTCCTCTTTTACTGTCCCTGATACCTCCTTCCTGCGCTGCAACCAAGCTGTGTGTGGGAAATTATTTGCACAAATGTTTCCAATAGAAGCAAATGCTCTGCAGCTCTGTGCTGGGGTTTATTGTGAAAGAAAATGAAGAGGAAAAAAAATATTTTTGCTGGATAGCTAGACAGAGGAGATGCAGAGAGAAAGAGAAAAGAGAAGGAGATGATGGAGAGAAAAGGAAAAGAGCGCAGGCAGGAGAATGAAAATCACTTCATTTGGAGTGGAGAAAATGGTGACAATAAAAATCTTGGTAGGTGAATACACTAGTGTCAATAAACATTTATTAACCAGGAAGAGGAACTAGAGGAACCTGATCAACTCCATAAAGTCCCAGGGCTGCCAATGCGGAGCTGTGCTAACCTTAAAAATGTCCTGGCAAAGAGTGAATCCCTGCAGCTCCCTTTGCAGCAAGGTCGGCAGTCTCCTCCGGTGCTGAGTTCTCAGAAGAGCATGCACTGAGAAACCAGAAGCAAGTTCATCAGCTGTCTACTCCCCTCTGAAGATCTTGTTCACAAACTAGAACTAGCTATAAAACAAAAAAAAAATTAAAAAGTCATATATAGCTGTAAGACAGAGCTGTTCTCCTGTGACATTACCATTCTTTACATAGATATAGTTTTATTTTTTCCACAGGAGGATACTTCAGCTACTTCTTCCTGATAAATGCATTTGTGGATTTTAACACCTATTCAAGAGCTAATCAAATGCATTACGCATTGCAAAATGGAACTGTTATAGCAGACAATCTGTTAACAATAAATCATAAATGGAGCGGGGGGGCTCAAATAATGCTACATTAACAATGTGTCCTTCTATTTATTTGCTTATATTTTATCTACAGAAAATGCGATGCTGGACTGGTGATGGCTTAGGACAACGTTCTGGCATGAAGACAGCTACAAAGCACAAAATAATAACAAAAAAAAAAGAACTCAGAAAGAAACAAGAAAAAAGAACAGCATTTTCTTGGCATCAACAAGAAGCTCTTTATTTTTCCTCAAGTTTTCTTTTCTAAAAAAAAATGGAACTAAGACATTTGCAGAAATGAGACAAACTTACTCTTCAGGTGACTATATACAAGCATGTTGTTTTATTAAATTTAAAGAAAAGAACTGAATGATTTGGAATGAGATACAGTATCAGGGCAACTGAGAAACTGTGAACTTTACAAAAAAAAGAACTCCTTAAAACTGTGAACTGAAAAATGGATGGAAACATCACTTAACCCCCTATTACACCCTGTGTGTTCTTAAGGAGACATCATGATCTTGCTTAACCCTACAGTATTGAGGGAACAGTTTACAACATATCTTTTATTATAATCTTTTAAGGGAAAGAAAAAAAAAAGCAGAAATATTTAATTAGCTGTGAATTTACTGTTTCTGTTCAGGCGTCCTCTTTTTCTCAACAGCGCAGCTGTATTTGCAGCCAGCAGCCAAGGGCAGGACCGATTTCTTGGCTTAACCATCCTTTTCTTTGCCGCACCCCATAAAACCCGCGCAGGAAAAAAAAATCCCCCTCCCCGTGGATGCCCAGAGCGGAGCAGCTAGAGGAAATGCTGAAATAAAAAGGAAATGTGGCACTGGGTGACATGCCCTCCCGCCAAGCGCTGCTGTCCGGGAGCAGCATGAGGATGCTGGGCGCGGGGAACCGGCGGGAGTGAGGACCCCGGTGGGAATGGGGTCCCTGGCGGGCCTAGGGGCCCCGGCATCCGGGGCGCTGCTGGAGCAGCCCCTGGCTCAGCTCCCAGAGCGCGGCGGCCGTCTCGGCGCTCTGCGCCTCCGAGGACGGCGGGCAGCGGCAGCAGTTGTTGAAGTACATCCCGCCCAGGCCCTCCAGCTCCGGCGCCGTCGCGCAGTACACGGTGGTGGCCGCTCCTTGTTGCTGAAATTAAAAAAAAAAAAAAGTAAATATATATATATATATAATTTTTTTCTCATTGTACTTCTGACTGTGAAGCCCTGTGTCCTGCAAAAGCAGCAGGAAAAGCCCTGGAGCTGCCAAGCGATGCTGAAACATGGGGGATGCTGCTAAAGATGCTGCCTTTCTGTCCAGTAGCCGCTGATTTGCTCTTCTGCAATCTGCAGCCACAGTCTTGAGGGTTTTTTTTACATTTCTTTTAAATACCTCTTAAAACAAAAAGAAAAAAGAAAATTCGGAACCAAAGTCCTGGTGTCTGTTCTCCATCTTTACAGCAAAAAGCTTGGCTGGGGTTCAGGGAGGACCCGAATCCCTCTGAGTCCCTCTAGCTCTACTGCAAACAGAAAAGCTGAGTGAGATTTAAAAGCAGCACCCAAAACTTGCCCGGTTTTACTTTATGACACTGAAAATACTTCCTGAGCGCTACCACTTCCTAATCTTGATAAGGATATTGCATACTGACATATGCATATATACATGTATATAGAGCTATGTATAGGATATTTGTTTGCCTATTTAAATCTCTTGTACAAAATTAACCTAGGTACTCCAATTAAGACCTATTACGTAAAGTGCAATTGGGATTTGTGCCAAAACTGCCCATATATCCCCGACCAACAGTTTTAGTGTGGCGGTTGTCACCAGCACCTTGCAAGAAAGCTTTTCTGCTGCTGGCCCCGGGCGCTGCTCCTATTTTGCAGAGACATAAGGCTTTCCAGAGGGTTTTTTTTCTTTTTTATTTTCTCCTTCTGTAACAACCACTTCTCATGTCTTATAGTGCTTTAAGAAATGGAGCGGGTAGATAAGCTTCTGTGGAGCAAGAATTTTGTTTCTTTTCGGTTTTCTTCTTTTTTTCAGGTTTCTTTTTTTTGTGTGTGTGTCTTTAATACCTAGTGTACCTATTGAAACGGGAGGAAGGGATTTTTCTGACTTTCTGTGACCAGAATGGGGAGAGTGAGGCCAGGGCTCCTGGCACATGCAGGTAACACCACGCTTCCCGGCCGGGCTCGGGAGCGCGTGGCCGGGAGAGCTGCAGAAAGGGCAAGGAGCTCGTTTGCTCTGTAAACTGTAATTAAAAATAATAGGTTAGAGCGCCCAGCAAGACACTGCGCACAACACTAATTTGAAACCGATACAGTTTATCTGGCATCTTATGATTATTTATGTACATCGCAGTCCTTTCTATGGCAACTAATTATGAGCTGATAGGAATCAGAATAAAGAGGCTGCCAAGTATGATAGAAAAAGTAAACGAGGAGAAATTAGATGTTGCCACATTAGGATAATTTAATGGGGGAAAGAGAATAGGCTTCAGTCTCTGGTGATTTTCCTTCGGTTCATTTTTTCTGACCTTTCCCGGTCATAACGAAGGAAACTCAGGGTGCTGTGAGAGGGTCACCCTGCAACAGCACAGCCACCCAAAGACCTCTGCTTTGCCTTCTTCTCTTTCGAGGGCAGAAACCAGTCTAAAAAGGCCAAATTTTCCTTAATTGAGGCTTCTCAATTTTGCAGCCACTAAGAAAGGCATATCTATTTGCAAGATATGCCCCTTTTTTTCTTTTTTTTTTTTTCCCCAGAAGATGGGATTAAACTGATAATGATGACACCACAGCTTAGAAATGATCTCCCAAAACAAGGTAGAGCCTTGGATAAAACCAAAACTGTGCTAAGTATTTTGAAAGGCATATATTTATCACCAGACCAAAATATTTTTAAAGTTAGTGTAGTGCATATTATTAAACCAGTATCATTTAAAAAAAGAAAAAAAAAAAAGAGTATCTTAAAGGCAATAGGGGAAATGCAAGAGAGTTCTACTAAAAATAATATTAATAGAGAACAATAAAGTTGCTATACTCATTTGAACTGTCCTATAAAGCTCCACAGCACAGGTATGATCACTGTATTCAGCTGTTTAGAATGATTCAAAGTCCCTGAAGAGTATTATTAGGTTTAGCAAAGCAATTCAAGTGGACTTTTATTAGAATGGTAAAATTAAACTAAAGTGCCCAATGCAGAGCAAAAGCCCTTAAGCTCTTGCTGAAAAGCATCACTCCAGCCAAGCTAAACTCAGGCTAGCTATAATAGAATTTGGCTAATTCATAAAATGGTTGTTTATCGGAGGAGATCAAAATCCAAACCAAACAACAATTCGTCTTTTCAAATGAGCCAAATCTGGTGACTTTTGAACAAATTTCTCAGCAGGCAGAAAACACGTCCCCCATTACAACAGCAGTGGCTTATACCCCAAACGTTGAAGGTGCCGCACATCCGAATGGAGAGAGCAGCCTTTCCTGTGTGAGCATAGGATATTTCTTTTGAGTGATAAAAGACGACGTGGCTGGAAGCCCAAAGCACTTTACCCGGTGGTGCCTCCAGCGCTTCCCGGGGGGCTGGACGCAAGCAACGTGCCATTTGCTTCTCCATGGTCTTTTACCTCTTCCCAAATGTCTCGGTCCCCTTGGCTGGGTTGGAAGACGTTGTTCAGTGGCCCTTTCATGGATGGAGAAGTTCTTTTTTTAAAAAACTTCAGAGAAATGCAGCCATATTTATCCCATTGCTGAGGGAGGGCAAAGCTTGGCTATCTCAGAGCAGTGGGCAGGAACTAATGACGACAAAGAGCTTCTCTCCAAGGGCAAATCCCAAAGCAGAGGGTGAACGCCGGAGTCTCGGAGCTTCCCAGCACTGGTTTTTCCTGCCGAGCGCCAGGCAGTTGACTCGGGCATTGGATGCTCTGCTCATGTGCGTGCCAAGGGCAGCACGGGCACCACGACCACGGCCCCTGAGAGGAGTCAAGCAATAATTTTGGCAGGAGGGCTGTGCTGCATGGGGTGGGTCAGAGGGATAAATCACCTCTCTGCACCCACAGCTCATAGAGCAGCCCTGGGGAAGAGCCAGGGCGGCAGATAACCCTGCACTGATGGGCAACGAGCTGCCCCAAATACCTCTCCTCCCGGCTCAGCACAGCCCTTGGAACAACATCGCTCTAATTTCGGCCCGGTGACAGTCTATAATGAGGGTTAATTTTGCTCAGCAGCTTCCCCGCTCGCATGCCCTCTGCGTGGGACACAACAGGATGCGAGGGAGTCTAATTAGCAAATGATTCCATGAGATGAAACATCCTTAAACTGATAAAAAGAGCACTTTAATCACTGTTGAATGACTTTCAATGCCAAGCGGTTTGTGCCATGTTGGAACATAATTTGAAAAAGATTAGCGTACTATATAGAAGAATTAATGTTAACAACTTCGTTAAAAAAAGTCTTAAACAATGAGCCTGTCAGTTGTCACAAGCCCTCGCGGATCTATTGTGATTACCCCCTCCCCCCAAACAGTTTAAACTGATAAACACTGAGAGAAGGGCTGGGCAAGCTCAACTTGCCCCCTGCCCGTTTGCCCGTGGGTATCTGGTGCTAATCACCACGCCGGGGTCAGCCCGTCCTAACCTGCAGCCCAGGCAGCAAGCGGGGCCAGCAAGGCCCGGGATGACGAGTTTAGGAGAAGCCTAAGCGAATCTTTAGGCGCGCCTTGATGCCATTCCCATCCGGGAGCACACCTGGAAGCTGCGAGGCGAGCGCCGTGCCATCTATCTTGCCCGTGCGTGTAAAATTACCCGGGCATCTTGTTTTGGATTGACTGGAAGAGCGTCTTGATAATAAGGGTTCATCATTCTCTTTTGCAAATCATTTGTCAGTTTGTAATACAATCTTAAACTGCAGCAGGGGGGACTTGTAAAGCAGTTGCTGTTTATTTATAGTTGAGGCTCAAAGTTCTACATGAACCATCATCTAAAATCCTTTGTTGAGATAAAAATACTAAGTAGCTACTAGTTCATAGGCATATATTTCATAACTGCTGGCTATCAGTTTGATGGCACTGAATATAAATGAATATTGAATAACTTAATGGTTAAAAAAGGCATTCTTGGTATATAGTATGTGGTAAAACCCTCATTAATATATGTAATGCATCCTTAGTATTCTAAGATACCATTTATGTTTCTGATAAGAAAACATATTACACAGTTAATGTTTAGTTTTCAGATTTGTCCAGTTTCAAATGCATGTTTATTTTCTAAAATTAGATTCCTGTTCTGAAGCAGGTTTGCATATGAAGCATATAAATAATAGAAACAAAGCCATAACTTACGTGTACACTTGAAACTACAAATGACTAAGATCCATTCTAAACTATGTTAAGGGCATATAAATAACATTAAACATTGCCTATCGGTGAGATGGAAGCAGTTTCTTTGAAAAGGAGTTTTTATTTTATTAGTAAAAATTAAGGAGAGGCCAGTTAGGCTGGTTGCCTGTGCTCTGGTTTGGCGGAGTGCATTTAATAGGAGGCCAGTGGACAGAGGAGAATTCAAGGTAGCAGGAGAGGCAAATATCTGCGACAAGCTCCAGCTCAAGGCACATTGAAGGGCAGGTGTTTCCCTGAAGCTCTTCAGGCTCTTCTCGTCACTCATCTCGGGTCTATTAGACAACACAAATGCATTCCTAACACAAAAATACCAGGTCAACACAACAGCACTGTGAGCGTCGCATTCCTGGGGGAATAACTTCTACTACACCAGGGTGGAGATGAGGTAACATGAGCAAACTCTAGAGCATGAAATAAAAGAAGTCTCCTAAACTTCACCTTTGTGTATGCCAGCCTTCTTCTGACTTAGGCTGCGCAGGGCTGAGAGGGATAGCGACCTTGGGGCAAGGCAGGGAGCGAGGGTTAGTCTCAGGCTTGACACGCAGTGAGACCCGCCCAGGTCCTGCTGCAGGCCCCTGTTACCTTAGGAGCAGCGCTCAGAATGTGCATGTATAAATTCACTGCAAGAAAACAGGATCCCCCGAGTGCTTTCTCAGCAGGGAAATCTGAAATCGAGACCTGCCTTTGCAAGTTTGGGTGAGCATGATAAACTGAAATCATATCTGCAACTAAAAAAATAAAACTTCAGAGCTGCCAAATATGATCTAATAAACAAGCCAGGCTCAGTTAACTTCAGGTCCCATCTCCACCCAAGTGCCAGCAAGATAACATGACCTGGGCTGACTTTGTAATTGCAATCTTTTCAAAAAAGTCTCACCGAACCACATCTAAACCGGAGATCCGCAACCACCTCCCCCTCTGCCATCACCACATTTAAACCAGCAAAGCGCCTCTTAGAAGATAGTACAACGTATAAACCAAAATCTATAAGGTCTGCTTTTTCTTTCTCTGATGTATTCCTTTTTCAATTAATTCCCAACTACAAAGACTCAAAACTCTAACAGCTTCTCTACTTGCAAAGCATTAACTAGTTGGTTTCAAGCTGTAACTTTTCTTAGATTTATTAAGACCCTTACACACTTACAGTATTCTTTACATACATTATAGAAGATAAATGTGCTATATTCTTTGAGTAAGGAAACTGCAGTAGTTCACGAAAGAGGATTTGTTTTCAACTGCTGAGGCATTAAGACCTAGTGATTATTTCAACTATTCAGCATATGCAGCTATATTTAACCTACATTCTGGGTTTTAACTTTGCAAAAGAAAATGTGTCCATTGTAATAAATGTATTTTGATAATGCACCATGTCGTTTGTGTTATGCAACACCCCATATGTTCTCAATTACGGCAATGACAGTGCCTGGAAACTTCCAACGTCCAACATGCAGTGTCAAACAGCTTGTCTGCGGTTGTTCCACAGGAAAAATAATGCAACTTGGGACGCTAAATCGGGAGAACTGGGTCGGTTTTCTCATTTCAACTTGGACTTACTGAGCAAACTCGGACAGGTCCATGAATGCCGTGTACCTCACCTTTCCCATCTGCAAATCGAGGAGAGTACTGTTGTTTGCCCACCTCACAGGGCTGTTGTGAGGACTAGTTCACCTTTATCGAGTGCTTTCAGATCTAGTGGTGAAAAGCACTGTGTAAGTATAAAGGGTTATATTGTCAGCCATTGTAAAAATGCTTAGAAGATGTAGAACCAGGCTGGAAAAATAGCTGATAAAAAATGTAATTACCTTTTAAAATCATGCATATTTTCCTCTATTGTATAAACTCCATTCTTCAACTTGTGAAACTGCCTGCTACGCTGGGCCCTATTCCAATATCTTCCCTATCTGACCCATACCCTACTTGTTTTTGCACAGCTCACAGGGAAAAGGAGCTTAGAAATATTCCCGTTAGCCAAAATACCAGTGGATTTTTTTTTTCCCAAAATACATGCTTTAGAGGGAACCAGTCCCTGAAAGGCAGCTCCTTGAGTTCATCTCCGCTCCACATTGCATATGTGAGAAAGAGCCATAGATAGCATACCAGGGGTGGGATTCAGTTGCCTAACATAGGGGTCTCATGACACTTGAGATGCCTTAGGATATCCCACATGCTCTCCAGCTGTCCTCCAGAAGGGCACACATTTCCCATAGGTCCTGCACTGTATCTGCCAGCCCCTCGCAGATGTCTCCACTACCCCAGGACGTTTAAGACCGCACCAGACACCCATGTCTATGCAACCTGATTGCTCTTAAGGAAGCACCTGGGAAGGGAGCCAGTTCCTGCAAGCAGTGCTGTTTTCCTCTCTTTTTCTCCTGTCTTATTAAAGTCCACCTTCAGTTTCCGAAAAGTGTTTTAAATGTGACATGGAACCACGTTAAGCTAAAAGCTTTGGCAGAACAACTGGCTTTACCTGGGATGAAGAGCATTTCAGCAGAGGTGGCAGTATCTCCTATGGGCTGCGCAGCCTGGACTTCCCACCCACACCAGACTCCTACCCTGGTCCCTCCTACCCACCTTCTCCTGCTGCTGATCTCCCTCATGCACGTTCAGGAAATTAGGACTGAAGTGGCAGCTATGAACATTGCATGCAAACTGCTCCGTTCAGCCTTGCTTCCCTTCCCTGCTCTTGCTGTGTTCTGACACTCTTGATGGCGTGGAGCAGAGGAGCGATGCTGCACCTCTCTGTTCATTTCTGGATTTGGGAAAAATCACAGAAAATTCCTGGTGGCCATTTCAGGGTCTAGCAAGGTAAGGGTGTGATCAGGTTGCCCGTATTGTGTTGCTCTCCACGCTTGCTTCTACCCTACGTGCCCACACGGGCTGGTGAAGCGGGAAGCAGGGAGCACCTCAGCACATGGGCACGATGGCAGCATCACCCAGAGCTGATCCCCACACCCGCTGAGATGCTGCAGTGTGCATTTATACAGACATGAGTCATAGAACAACTTCCCATCGTCAAAAATGGAAAGCCTTTGGTGGATATTGGAAATCATCCTGAAATGCATATCCAACCAGCCGAGCCCGGATTCTTATGGGCAGGAGTAATTTGATGAGTTGGGCAAGCAGATTGTTGACAATAAACATACCCTGCCAAAACGACAGATTAGCTACGCTGCTGCAACTAAACCATCAGAATAGGAGCTGCTGGTGTTTAGACATAGAGAGATGAGAATTTGTTGAAATCGTTTCTGTTATTAGCTTACGCTGACTTGAAATGTTTATGTTTTAGCTGTACCCAAGTTTAATTATATATATATATACTTTATATAAATGTATGTATACATACAGTACTGTATATGTTGTATATATTTATATAGCTTTTTAATACTATTACTGGTCAAAATGAAGACCTTTTTCTTATGCAGTATTGCAAAGAATGTCACCACAACTCTGACAATTGGCTTCCTCCTTAGTTGCACACAGAATGTTTTAGGTTGGATTTGATTTTAGATAGGAGTGAAAGAAACCCCACTCAACATGATGCTTTTCAAGCAAGTGACCTTTTGTGACAAATATTTAACAAGCTCCTTTGTTTTGGTTGTAAAGATAAAGACTGTTTTTCATCTGTTGATAAACACACAAATTTCTGTAATATAACACATTGAAAAACCACGGGGTGTTTTGATGGGGACATATCATGGTAAGAAATTAACTGCTAACTCTGTCTTCCAGAAACTAATTAAGGGACT
>JAVCKT010019292.1:0-15796 GCA_032273925.1 Rhynchotus rufescens | reverse complement strand
CGGGACGCGGCCTGCGGCCTGGCGGGCGCCGTGACTCGGCGGGTCTCGCCTCAGCCTTGGGGCCGGGAGGCAGCGGCCGGCGCTGGGGGCCGCGCGGGGAGCGAGCGGCGCCCGCAGCCGCGGAGCGGCCCCCGGGCCGCGGAGGGAGGAGGGCGCGGGGGGCCCGTCCCGCTGAGCGCGCTTCTCCGGCAGATGGAGATGGACGAGGGCAAGGGCGGCTCGGGGCTGCGGCAGTACTACCTGTCCAAGATCGAGGAGCTGCAGGTGAGGCGGCCCCGCCGGGCCGCAGCCCCTCGCGGCGGCTCCGCGGCCCTTCGTTTTGCCCTCCCTGTGGGCGCCGGGGCTGGGGTTCTGCCCTCCCCGCCGTGGCTGCCGCTCTCTGGGCACGCGGCGTCGCCGCCGGGTCCCTGGCACCGCGGCCTCCTCGGAGGCTCTGCCGGGTGCCTGACCCGGGCTGGAGGCTGCTCCCCACCCTTGGGTGCACGGCCACCGAGCGCTGCGTGCGGTGCTGAAACCTCAGCCGGTCTTTTCTTTCCCTTCTTTTGTAGCTCATCGTGAACGAGAAGAGCCAGAACTTGCGGCGCCTGCAAGCTCAGAGAAATGAGCTGAACGCCAAAGGTAGAGCCCTTCTCGTGCCGTCCCACCTGATCCGCAGCCGTGCGGCCTCTCCTCGCCGCAGGACCACAGCCTGGGACTAGACTAGCGTGCCTAGTGCTGCTCTTGGGAGGCCCAGCTCATGCCAAGGGGGGTGGTTTGCTCCGAGTTCCATCTTCTAGGTGTTTTGCTCCTCTGTTTTCCCTTTTTGGTTGCCCTTGTAGTTAGAGGAAGGTGAGCGCTTGTTGGGTCTGCCCCTACCCGCTGTCTGCTCTGGTCCCAAGGTGTCCCAAAGGGTGTTCTGGGGTGTGTGCCCCCTCTGTGAGGGACAGGGTGCCCTCCTGCCGTGCTGGGAGCCCGTGGCTGGGCCGAAGGGCCGCGCCGATGCCTCCCTCCCTGTTCACAGTGCGCCTGCTGCGGGAGGAGCTGCAGCTGCTGCAGGAGCAGGGCTCCTACGTGGGCGAGGTGGTGAGAGCCATGGACAAGAAGAAAGTCCTCGTCAAGGTAGGGAGCTGGGGCCGTTTGGTGGTGGTTGAACCAGCTCTGAGGAGCCGCTGTGGGTACTAAATGCACCATCTGTCCCGTAAATGACTCGTGGTGGCAACTGCTGTGTTCCAGGTGCACCCGGAAGGGAAGTTTGTGGTGGATGTTGACAAGAACATCGACATTAATGACGTGAGTGCGTCCTAGGGGTGATTGCTCCTGCTGGGGTGGCCTGGTGTTTCTTGCTGTGTTCCCCCAGCCTGGGGCGGCTCGGGAGGGCCGTGTCTGGGCCAGGCACCAATGTCCCCTCGGGCCTTGGCGCAGGTGACGCCCAACTGCCGCGTGGCCCTGCGCAACGACAGCTACACCCTGCACAAGATCCTGCCCAACAAAGTGGACCCTCTTGTGTCCCTCATGATGGTGGAGAAGGTGCCCGATTCCACTTACGAGATGATCGGAGGGTTGGACAAGCAGATAAAGGAGATCAAGGAAGTGATCGAGCTGCCTGTCAAACACCCCGAGCTCTTTGAGGCCCTGGGAATTGCCCAGCCCAAGGTAAGCGCTGCGTGTGGGGGCCTGGGCAGTTCCCGTGGGGGGACGAGTGCCCGAGGTGACGGCGTGGCCCCTTGCAGGGCGTGCTGCTCTACGGCCCCCCCGGTACAGGCAAGACCCTGCTGGCCAGGGCTGTGGCCCATCACACCGACTGCACCTTCATCCGCGTGTCGGGCTCCGAGCTGGTGCAGAAGTTCATCGGTGAAGGTAAACGCACGCGGGGAGGCCGCTCACGCAGCGGCCTGGGCCCCGCAGAGGGCTCTTAGGGTGCTGGGGGCTCCCGGGGTCCCAGTGTCACCCGTGCGGTGTCCTTGGAGCACCTGCCCTGGCGCCTGCGCGGGCTCAGCCCTCCCTGCGCCCCGCAGGCGCCCGCATGGTGCGGGAGCTCTTCGTGATGGCCCGCGAACACGCGCCCTCCATCATCTTCATGGACGAGATCGACTCCATCGGCTCGTCCCGCTTGGAGGGCGGCTCCGGCGGGGACAGCGAGGTGCAGCGCACCATGCTGGAGCTCCTCAACCAGCTCGACGGCTTCGAAGCCACCAAGAATATCAAGGTAGGGGGGCTGCCCGGTTGGGCCATGAGCTGCCCGGGGAAAGGGACCATCTCCAGCTGGCCCCACGGTGGCCCAGCGTGGTGACAGCTGCCGCCTTCCCGTGCAGGTGATCATGGCCACAAACAGGATCGATATCCTGGACTCGGCTCTGCTGCGCCCAGGCCGCATCGACAGGAAGATCGAGTTCCCCCCTCCCAACGAGGAGGTAGGTGGCACGTCCCAGGGCAGCGTCCCCTCTTGTCAGCGCGGCGCGGGAGCAGCCACCAACCCCTGTCCTGCTGTCACCGTCCTTATAGGCCCGCTTGGACATCCTCAAGATCCACTCTCGGAAGATGAACCTGACCCGAGGCATCAACTTGCGCAAGATCGCGGAGCTGATGCCGGGGGCGTCGGGGGCGGAGGTGAAGGTGAGGCGGGCGCCATGGGGGCGCTTGGCCGGTGCCCCCCCGGCCCGCGCTGGGGTGCGGGAGCCGCCTGGCAGAGCACGAGCTGCCCCTTCCCTCGCAGGGGGTGTGCACGGAGGCCGGCATGTACGCGCTGAGGGAGAGGCGGGTGCACGTGACGCAGGAAGACTTCGAAATGGCTGTTGCCAAGGTAGGAGCTGGGACATCTGCCCTGGGGTGGCATCTGCTCCTCTTGCTTTGCCCTTCAGCTACCCCTGGAGCACCCAAGCAAGCGAGGGGTTGCCCCTAGGCAGGGCCTGCCCCTGCTTATAGGGTTAAGCTGGGAGTAGATGCCAAGACGGGACTGAGGTGACCCCAGAGTGGGGACAGCTGGGGCTGGTGGCTCTAGCACTGGCCTGTTGGAGGCTGCAGCTCCTTGGTTAGTGGCACCCTGTGGGTGGGAGCAGGGTGGGGGACAGAGTTGGAGCCACCCCTCTAATCCCCACACAGGTGATGCAGAAGGACAGCGAGAAGAACATGTCCATCAAGAAGCTGTGGAAGTAACGGCGAGGCTGGGGCTGCACCTCCCTTCCCACTGGCTAATAAAGTGCTGCTGCAGCCAGGCCTGGGTGCTGATTTGGGGCCAAGGTGGGAGGGAGGAGGAGATTCAGGCAGCTAGCCCCAAAGAGAGCCCTTGCAGACACACAAGCACCTGCTGCTAACTGTTTTTATTAGAAAATATCCAAAATAGACAAAACGGTTACACAAGAGGCAGAGCAGACACCCCTGAGCCGTCCAGCCTGTGACTCTGTAAACGCCCCCCCGTCTGCCTGCACGGAGGCCGAGGGCAGCGGGGCCGCAGCGGGGAAGGCACTTGAGCGGGGCCTAGGGCTGCTGCCCCCGCCCGGCCCCTGCGCTGCCCCCAGCAGCTCCAGTTATCAAAGCCCCGGTCCCCAGTGGCCTCCAGCCCTCAGCTCCCCCTGCCTTGCCCGCAGGCTCCTTGGGGCAGAGCTGCCCTTCTGCCCTGTGCACCTGGGGTGGAGCACGGGGGAACTCGCTACAGCTGTGAAAGAGCAGGCGGCCAAGATTCAACTGATTGTCAAGAACTCAAGACTAAAAACTTGGTTACATATATATTAAAAAAAAAAAAAAAAAAAGAACAGCTTAGGCCGAGCCAGCCCTTGAGAACACCATGAATCCACTGCATAGATTGAGGCAATGAGTGCACTAAGTGGAACTCAATATATTAATCAAATACAAACCCACTGTACAAAAAGCTTCCTTTTTTTTTTTTTTCTTCTTCTCTTATAAAACCTGTTCACAAAAATAGTGCAAAACATCGGGCACCAGCAGGGCTGGCGTTTGGAATGGACAAACTTTGGTTGAAGAGGAGGGCCGGGGAGGGGGGCGGCAGGGCAGGCGCCGCCTCCCCCTCCGGCCCCTCTCCCTGCTGGGTGATTCCAGGAGGGCTTTGGCCAGAGCCAGGCAGAGCAGGGCAGCGCGGCAGCGGCTGGAGTCGATGCTCGGGGGGAGGCAGAAGCGGCGCGATGCAAGAACAGAAGGTGTTAGCGCAAGAGAAGGGGCTGGGGGGAGCGAGGGGCCCTCCCTGCTCTGCTAGAGCTTCCTGGCCGAGGGGAGCCCAGGGGTGCTAGTGGCTCCGGCTCCCTGCAGGCACGTAGGCTTTGTGCAAGTGCTGTATTTGATTCCAGTAAGAAGAAGCCCGGGGCTCAGGCAGCCGCGAGAGGAGAGAGCAGCTCCCGAGGCCGCCCTTAGGTGAGGCGGATCCCAAGCACTTGTTCCAGTTCCTGCCGGCGCTGCTGGACCTGGGGGACAGGAACAGGGCGTGAGGCAGGGAGGGGGACGCGGCGCCGGCCCCGGCTCCCGGAGCAGCAGCGCGTTCCGGGCAAGCAGTTCCCTCCCGTTCAGGAAGGCAGGGGTAGCAGTTTGATCTCCTTGTGTCCAACCTCCCCTTGTGCTGGTCCCCCACTCTTTGTCCCCAGCTGAGTTTTCCAATCTCAAATGCACAAGGCCAGCAGGAAGCTTCAAGCTCCCCCTTGGAAGAGCTTTGGGAACACAGCGGAGGAGGCCAGGGCTGGGGGACAGGGGACACCAGGGCAAGGGCGGCCCGAGCCCGCCGCAAGGAGCCCACCTTGGCGAAGATGTGTCTCCCCACAGCCTCTTGCGCCCAGGGCTGCTGGTAGAACTCGGCTCGTCTCTCCTCCTCGGGGTTCCCAATGACGTCCGTTATGATCTGAGCAAAGCAGGGGGCACAACGGGGTGAGCACCAGGGCTGGTGCCCTCCCAGCTGCATCGTGCAGGCCCTGCTAGAGCCCAGCACTGTCCCTGCACGGGGGACAAGCGGCTCTGCTCTAGGGCCCTGCTCCTCTCCAGCACCAGGGTTTTACCTTAAGGTCCCTCCTCTGGGACTTGATCCATTCCTGGATGAATTCCTGGGGGTTGTTGCTGAAGCTCAGCATGAAATCACGCTGCGTCTTCAGCTGGTTGATGGACTCGATGGTCTCATGGATCTAGGGAGGTGAGAGGAGGTGAGGGGATGTTGGGGAGGTTGCTGAGAAGTAGCTAAAGTTGAGCAAAGTGCCCCAAAACGCAGCTGGCACTGAGCTGCTCCCAGGCTCCATGCAGCCCTGAGGCCAGTTTAACCGCAGGAACCCCAGCGCTGTCCCCAGTCCCCCATGGGTGTCCCCTCACCTTGGCATCCAGGGAGGCAATCTCCTGCTGGTTGGTGGTGGAAGCCAGGAAGTTGCTCATCTGCGCTTTGAGGGGGTCGTCCACCTCCACATCAATGTCATAGCAGGCCGTCTTCTTCTGGTCATTGGGGTCCACGCTGGGAGGAGACAGGGTGTGAGGGGAAGACTTCCTCAGCCTCCTCTCTCCCCATAGGAGGGAATATAACACCCTCCACACAGCAATACAAGACCCCAGCACCACCCAGCCCCACTTGATTGCCCCCTTAAAGCCTCCCAACCTGTCTGACCAACCCCATCTCTTCTACACAACTAGTGCTCAAGGCTGCTTTGGGCTGGAGGCCTCCTACAACCTGTGAGTATTGCCCACAGCCCCAGTGCCACCGTGTGGGACAGTCCACCCTGGGGTGACAGAGACCAGCAAACCCCCAGGTAACCTGTCCAGCACTGCCTCGTGTCCCTACCTGATGGTGTGGTTGATGATGATGGGATCTGGGTGCTGCAGGAGCCCTGCCAGCTTCATGGGGATCTCCGAGAAGCGCATGCGGATGCAGTTGAAGATCTGCAGGCCCAACAGAGCACCTGTTATCCCTTCAGCCACCCCGAGGAACCCACTGGCACCTTCAACCCGCTGGGGAAAGGGCCAGGCAGGAGGGTGAGAACTCGCCCAAGCCCAGTGTGGGCACCGCAGCTCATGGATGCGAGCCGGGGCCCCGGGAAGGGCAGCCTAAACTGCGGAGAGTGGCCTGGGATGCCCATTTCAAGGTAAGGAAGACCCCAAATATGTCCTGGAAGTTCAGACCAAGTCTGCAAGGGAGCCGATGAGCAAGAAGCAGCCAAAGCGGCCGGGAGGGCACAGGCAGGAGGCTCTCTGACCTGGCGGAAGTAGCGGTTGCAGTTGATGTACTCCTTCTCGTGACTGTCCTGCAGCTTGTTGTGCTTGATGTAGAGCCAGAGCGCCTGCATGATGCTGGCGCGGGTCTGCGTGTGCACCCCGAGCAGGCGAGCCAGCCGCGGGTCCAGTTTGTACTGTGGGGGCTGCGGGGACACAGGCACATCGGCATTAAGGGCACGGGGGGCCTCGAGGGACTTGTTCTGCCCCCCCACAGCCCTGGTCTTGCACAAGGGCAGCAGGGCACAAGCAGCACCCATGGGGCGCCAGGGCCCTACCTGGTGATCCAGCATGAGCAGCAGGGTGCATTTCACATTGACGTCGCCAGGACGCTTCACTTGGAAGCCGTCGGTCTCCTGTGTCGTGGGCAGCCGGTGCCACTGCCAGAGACCAGGGCACAGTGCTCAGCTCCAGGCGCACAAGGTGCTTGAAAGGACCCCCACACCAGCGAGCGCAGGGGCCCAGCGCCCACAGGGCAACAGCAGCACCCACGGGGTGCACCCTACCTCCACCAGGTGGTTGTCCGGCCCATACAGCTCTTTGTCCAGCTCGATGACGAGGCTCTTGAAAAAGGAAGAGAATTTCCTCTTCTGCTTGCTGGGCTGCAAGAGAGAGCGCAAGAGGCTGTGTCAGACACTGCCAGACACACGGGACTCCCATCCAGGGCACTGGGGAGCCCAGGGGGCTGGACCGATCCCAGACGGGCTCTCACAAAGCAGTAGACTGGTTTGTAACTCTGGCCAGACTCTGCCCCCCATCCCAAGGCAGGTCCTTACATCCTCCAGCAATTTGCCCTCCACACGCAGCTCCCACGAGGCCACGCGCTCACCGCCCTCCCCTTCTTCTTTGGCCGGGGTGAAGGTATTGGAGATGTAAATCCTCAGCTTCCGCTTTTGCTGTGGAACAGAGCAAAAAGGGGATGCTCGGAGTGAGAGGGGAGCCCCCAGAGCAGCACCCACCTCGCCGGGCCCCTCGCCACCTACCGTCAGTGGCTTCTTAATGGCCTCCTGAATCTCCATCCTCTTCCGAGCGATGGTTTGGTCCAGTTTGCGCTCAAAGGCGAGGAGGTCCATGTAAGCCTGGGATTCTGGGACCAGCTCCCGGATCTGTCAAATGGAGATGGTCACTCTCTCACGTGCTGGGATCACCATGAGCATCCCCCCTCTGCAAAGCCTTCCGCAAACCAGGGAGCTGCCCTGTGGAGCAGAGCTTGGAGCCTGCTGCTGTGTCCACAGCGTGTACAGTATCACAGGTAGATCAAAGTATCCCTAGGGTGCCAAGAGGGACCCCAGGGCCCCAGAAGAGAGGCTCAGGAGCTACCTGGGCTCTGCACTCCAAGGCACTGCTGATGTTTGTCCATCCAAAGTCCTGCTTGTCCAACCTGTGCACACTCGGAACCTCTCCTGCTACCCCAGGTCCTCCCACAGGGCCCAGCAGATACAGCAAAAATCTTCCAGGTCAGTTTGGGACAAACAGTTGGGACAGTCTGGCACAAACCTGTGCAGACCTTGCTCAAAACCAGTGAGATCTTGCGCAACCAGGGCTCCTGCCTTGCCAGGGTACGGGGGGACACGACGCAGAGGCACCACCTCCTTCGAGCAGCTCAGTTCCCTGCCACCCAGCCGGCCCAAGCAGCACTCACCCTCTGTGGCAGGACCTTGTCAGCCATCTTCCTCCTCTTCACCCTGCCAGAAACACGGAGACGCTGGAAAACAACCAACCAGAGCAACCAAAACCCAAGGAACAGAAGCCCTCTGCCCGTGGGACACTGTGCGCCAGGCGGGAAGCAGCTGCACGGGCCAGGTTGGAGGAGCAGCCTGGGGGACCCCTGGCTGCACCCGCAGCATGGACAGCGCCAGGCTCGAGGCCAGGGAGCCCTCTTGCAATGCCAGTGATTTGAGGAAACAAGTGCCCTGCCCGAGCCTCCCTGCGTGATGGGTGCTCTGGGGAGCAAAGAAAGGCCGTGAGAGCCTCCAGCGCCCAAGTCCTCGGGTCAGAGCTCGAAGGCACACTAAGGGAGGACGAGAACCCTGGGCAAGCCAAGGAGGGACGTGCAGAGCTGCAGCCTTGCTCAGAGCCCTTCAGCTCCTGCCGAGCTTGCAGCTTGCTGCAGTGCCGTGCTCGGCACCCTGGTCGCCTCCTGTGAGGGAAGGGAACGGGTGCCAACTTCACCCGCGCTCCTCAGAGCCGGCAGAAGGGGAAAGAGGCCGGAGTTTGGAAGCGCAAACACACGTGGGGGACTCTGCACGTCCCGGCGCAGAGATCAGAGAGCGGCCGAGCGCCCGGGCGAGCGATCTCTGTCCCCATCTCCACCCGCCGCGTCCCGTGCCAAGCTCGAGGCGCTCACCCTCTCCTCTGGGCGGGCAGCGGCGGCTGCGCCTGCGGCGCCAGCAGGCGCTTCCTGAAGGGATCCATCATGGCCTGCGGCAGGCCGGCTCTCAGCGGCGAGGCGGCTCCGTAGGGCGGCGCGCCCGGCGGGCCCACCTGCAGCCCGCCCATGGGCAGGCGGCTCCCCGGCGGCATCCCCGGGCGCTGCGGGGAGACGGGACACACGGACACGTCAGGCTGAGCCGCGCCGCGACGCATCGGCGGCCGCTCCAGCGGAACCAAGCGGAGCGGCGACCGAAGGGGCCCCTGCCTCGACCCGCTAACGGACACGGAGGGAGGCTCCCGGGGTCCTGTGGGGGTCCTGGAGCAGGACTAGGTCCACGCGAGGGCCCCGGGCCGTCATCCTGCTCCTCCCAGCATGGTAAGAGATGCCAGAGCTGGAAGGACTCATCATCATCAGCAGCAGCATCTGCAAAGTCCCTGCACTGGGGACACCAAGGCTTCCTCTCTGGAATGTGCCGCTTGGGATAGACGTGACCAGTGGAAAGGTGCTGGGTTGGGCTGCTTCCCAAGAGCGCCGTGCACAAGGCAGGAACCAGCCCCCGGCCTGGGGCCAAGGCCAGGACTCTGCCCAGGCCTAAGGAGGCAGCAGCTCAGCCCAGCTCTGCAGCCGCCCTTCCCGTGCGGGCCATGAGAGGCGCCCGCAAGGCCCCCGAACCCAGCGCCTCCCGCAGCAGTGGGAGCCAAGGGAACATGCCGGGTCCCTCGCCAGCCCCGGAGCCCTCGCCAGGTGCCACCTGCAACCCCCACGCTCGGGGCTATGGGCTCCGTGTCCCGCGGAGCCCCGGGGCAGCCACGGCACTCACGGCTCCAGCCTCGTGGGATCCTCGGATGCCCGCGCTCGCCGGCAAAGCCGCCGGGCCAGCCGAGCAACATTGCTGCGCTGCCGCGGGCTGCTCGGCCTGCCGGGACAACCCTCCGCATGGAAGGGATCCGAGGAATCCGCCTCACCCCAACGGAGCAGGGAAGCCAGCCCGGAGAGCTCGACCGCGGAGCGCTGCCTGTTTGACCATGGGCATCAACGCAGCACGAACCTGGCCCGTTGGGGCAAGGGACGGCCCAAATAACCCCCTGCCCCAGTGGAGCAGCTACCGCAGGTGCAAGGAGCCAACGGGGCGGTTATCGGACGGCAGCCAGAGCCCAATCCCGCTGTCTCCTCTGTGGCGGAGCAGAGGGGCTGTGGAAGCAGCCGGGGCCACGCGGGCTGCGCAGGGGAGGGCTCTGCGGCCGCTACCGGAGCGCCGGGAGCTGGGGAACATCCCCGGGGACGCGGCCAGGGCCCCGAGCTCCGCACCGAGCTCGGGAAGCTCTGCACCCTGCTGCTGCTTTGGTCACACCCCTGAACCTCTGCCCAAAAGGCAACTTTGAGGCCATCCAAAGTCAGCTTAGAAGCTCTCCGAGTGCTCACAAGCACCTCACAAGTGGACCTCTTGTCCAAAGTCTTCTCCAAGTTCATGGATGTTATGCACTTCCAAAAAGGGACCTTCTGTTGGCAGGAGGACTATCAGCACAGGGACGAACGCATCTTTTAGACTTTGCTTTAACACATCTTGCACAAATAACCCGAGAACCATCAGCCACTGCCAAGCTGTTGGAAGGCAGAGCTACAGCCCATCACAAACATATTCGAACCTCCCGATGAACAGAAAGGAAAGGAACGGAAAGGCAGAATCCTCCCCTCAGACTTTTCAGCTCACCGACCCGCAGGCACCTGGAGGCTGCAGGATCCTGACGCCGAGCTCCGACAGCGCAGCCCTAAATCTCCAGCTAAGCCATTAAGCAGCATTACAGCCCAGCGGGGAAAGCCTGCGTGCAGCAGCCTCCCCAAGCCCTGGAAACAGCAGGATGCAAGCGGCTTAAACGGAGGAAATTTTATTAAAGCGGTTCAAGCCAAGATGACCTTCCCCAGCGCCTTCCCGGCTAATCGCGCTCCTTCCATCAGGACGACTGTTCCTGCCCGGCTCGGCCTCGACCTCCTCGCGTTGCTCCCGAACAAAGGGCACATCCCGCACGCTCCCTTCCAAGGAAAGACCTGGCCGCCGTCCCGAGCTCCCCGCGGGGAGCGCGCAGAGCCAGTTGGAGCCGGGACAGAAAGCAGCTTGTTTCTGCTCCCTGCCAAAGCGGGGCGGATGAGCGGGGCTGGTTCAGCCCAGGGCAGCGCAGAGGCCTCCTGCGTCGGGGAGCTCTGCGCGCCGTCGGCCGCGGGGGGACGTGACGTGGGGCTGGCGAGCTGCGTGGCCAACGCCGCCTCGCGTGACCGAAGCCTGCGCGCTTGCCAAGGGCCCCTTCGGAACAGAGGGCAGGCCACAGATCAGATGCTGCTCGGCCAACAAATCAGAGGAAGAGAACAGGACAAAATAGAGGGCAGCAATAAATCGAAGGAGGATGTGGAGGAAGCAGCCTGGCTGGAGAGCAGGTTTGAATTAAAACAGCAATGCAGAGAGCAGCTCAAGAGCCAAGCAAGCCGGCAGCCCTGGCCTCGCAGCTCCCCAGCGAAGGCAGAGGCTCTTCCGAGGACCGTCCGTATCGGGCACGAGGACCGGCCAGGGAGCAGGACAGCGGCCGTGCGAAGGGCTGGATCGCGCTCCCATCCCGCTCCGTCGCCATCACGGTGCGGCCGAGCGCGGCCCTCGCTCTGCCCGGGGTTTTGCATTCGGGCGCTTGCAGTCCTGGTGGTTTCCTGACAACTCCCCAAACGGAGCCATGAGAAGGGCTCATATAGGAAAAGTTATATAGATATATATAACACAGAACATCGGACGGGGCTTTCCTGACACGCATCCGGGCTTGTTCCGTGCAGGCGGGCGCGATCGCCCTCTGTACACACTCGCGTTTAAGGAGCGGAGCCCACGTGCATTTCCACCCGAGGCTTTGGATAGGCGCCAGCCCAGGCTCTTCCTGCAAGTCCCTTCAGGAACCCTGCGAGCTCCTTACGACACAGCCCCTGCTCCAACAGGCTCCGAGCTCCAGGCTCATCCCGGGAAAGCAGCACAAGCTGAAGCCGGCCCCACAGCGCCAGCAACGCCGGACCCCAATCCCGCGGCCGAGCCTGAGCCTCGGCGCTGACGCGCGAGCAAATCTGCCTTGGGTCTCGCACAGAAGCAGCTCCAGAAGCCCCTGCGCTTCTCGGATGAAAACTGAGCACCAGGAAGAGCTTAACGGGCAACGGAGCAGCTGAGGGAAATGGGGATTGAGGCCACGCGCCGGCAGCGCAGGAGGGCCCAGCTGGTGTTTGGGTCTGGATGAGCCGGCCCGTCCGCAGCTGCAGCTGGTCAGGGGTTCTGGCCGCCTCACCACGAGCCGAGGAGGCAGCAGAGCAACGTTTGGGCCAGGGCCTGAGCGGTTCTGCTGCCCTGGGCTCTAGAGAGGCCCTCGGAGAGAGCAGGGAAGGCGGCACAAGCACCTGCTGCTCGCACAGGGCAGCGCTCGGCTCGCACTTGACTATTTCTAGTCTAGTTTTCCCAGCAGCTTCCCCCCACCACGAGGCCTTGGCAGGCTTACAGAACTGAGGCTTGACCTCAAGGCCGGGACTTCCACCTAGCACTGACGTGCCGCGATAAACTGTTCTCCCTGAAAAACACCGCAAGGAAAACAAGGCCAGTGCTCTGGGACGTGGCAGCAACAGCCTTGTTTGACCCCCAGTAAGGGAGGGAAACCTGGAGAGCTCTGGAGAAGCTCCTGCAGGGTGGAGGAGTTCAGCAGCACGTGCTGCAGATGTTTCCTTCCTCGCAGACCTTCATCTTCACTTTGCCTCATCAGAAAGACCCAGTTCTGGTTCCGCCTTCCTCTCCCCGCTGCCCCAGCAGGACGGTGTTGATCTGCTCTGCATCATCCGTCACTTAATTCGTCCCCGATGTGGAGTCTCTCTGCAGAAACCTGCCTTGGAAACGCGGTCCCGCGGGACGGGTGGGGTTGTGCAGCCCGAGCCGCCCGCGGCGCCGGGCGGGAGCCTCAGGCCCGAGCTCTGCTGCGGGGCAGCCCGGGCTCTGCTCCCCGGGGCCACGCTGAGCCACCCCAAAGCCCCCCCAGAAGTGCTCAGAGAGCAAAGACGCTGCTTCTCCCTTCTCTCCGTGCTGCGTATCCAGCAGCTAAATCCCATATCCCGTATCCACGGCTGCATCCTGCTTAGAGGGACCCGTGTCTTTGCTAAGGCCGCTGGCAAACCGCAGGGATGGCAATGCCCGGGCAAGCCCTTGTGCAAGGGGGCTCCTTGCACAGCTCCAGCTTTGGTGCCAGCATCTGCCTCGCCGCTCCCTGGCCGGAGCTTTGCACAGGCGGATCCAAGCAACTGCAGCCTCCCGGGGCCTCGGAAATGGTCCAGCCAGCGGTTGCTTGGATTGCAACAGCCCTCCGATGCCACGGAAAATGAGACTCCTTCTTGTCAGCAAGCGCCAACGAAATCCTTTCTAATGGGACACTTATTTAACTCTGCTTTTTGCCACCGAGCTGCTCCAGCAAAGCAGCAGCCCCGGGCCAGGGCGATGTTCCGTGCGGAGCCCACGCGGCTCCGCAGGCCCCGCGTCACAGCCGCCATGCCAGAGAATCCAGCTCCGTCCCGTCCGCTGCATCCACGTGCGGGAAAAGTCTCCTAAGCCCTCAACTAGCAACCGAACAAACAGAAGAGACTCCTCTTCTCGTGGAGGTTGTCTTGGCAGCACAAACTGCCCGTGTCCTTGGTTGCCCGCGGCAATTCCCGTCCATCCGGCAAAGCAAGAAGGGCTGGAAAAAGTTCCCTCTGCTCAGGAGCTACCTGAACCACAGCTGCTCCCCTGCTGACATCCCTGTTTATCTTCACCCTCGGCACCACGTGGGAGCTCCACCACTTTCCAGCCCTCCCGGACACCTCTCCTCACCCCCTTACATTTTGCTCCCTGATCCCTGCTAGCAGAGCCAGCAGGATTCAGCTCCCAACGGGTCTTGAAGATGACACCGCGACCTGCTTCACGTGGAAGCTCCGCGTGCTGCCCGAGCTCAGCTCCGCGGCCGTTTCCCGAGCATCCTACCGGGAAAAGCAGCCCTCTCCCGGCTGCGGCAGGCGCGGGAGCGGCGTCTGGCTGCTCCTCCAGCATCAGCCGGCCCCAGGGATCTGCTCCCACCACGTGACACGGCAGCGGGACGCGGCCGCGGTGCCAAAGGGAGGTGCCGCCTTGGATTCTCTGCTGGAGCTGCTGGGGAATAACCCGCAGACACGACGATGCCAAAGGATTAACGGACATTTAATAATCCACTGATTAAAAAGCCCCTAAGCGCTGCCTGGCATAGATGAGAGTCATTGAGGGCCACCGTGTCCTTCAGTGCCCAAAGAGCGAACAAAGCTCGGTAGTAAAGCAGGGGCCTAGCAGAGCAAAGCGGGGCCTGAGCCACCAGCGCCACGAGTCGGGGTGACGGCCACCTCAGGCAGCCCAAAACAGCCAAACAAGGAGCAGCCGGGTCGGCTACGGCCGCGATTCCCGGCGGGCACCGTTCCCAGCCCCGCGCGGGGCTCCCGCAGCCCCCAGTGCTCAACCACGGCCCCCCGTTGGCCCCGGGGCCCAGGCGGGTTTTGCAACCGGCGGGTCAGGGCTGGCTGAGCTGCGGCCCCTCTAACGCTCCCGTCGGCCTTGGCTCCCTTCCCCTCCGGCGCTCTTCCGCGTATCGAGGCTGCGCGGGCCGCTTCCTCATTCTGCAATAACAAAGTTTACCAGCTGGAAACTCCCTCCGTTTGCCTCTTGTTTTTCTCCCCCTCTCAAGTCCGAGCTCGCGCGAATAAAGCGGCCGCTCTGGAGGGGGCCATCGGCAGAGCCCAGTTGCACAACTGGGCTCCTCCATTTCCAAAGCGCGTCTGGAAGAAATCACCCTCGATCAGAAGCTTGGGATCCTCGGAATAACCACAACGGGCACGGGGAGCAGCTAAGCGGAAAGAGCGCGCGCGGGGGGAACCGAAACTCGAGCGCTGGGGAAAACAATCTTTGCAAAACATGTTTGGGCAGAAAAGGCAGCGTTTTCCCTGGCTTTGGCTTCTCCCCACACAAATCCACTTTGGAGGCCCTTGCACAGCTCTCTCCTTCCTCCCCAGTATCACCGAGCACCTGCTCTGCTCCCCCACGACCAAGTGCCCCCTTCAGCATCCGCTTCCAGTTCCTCCTGCTCCCCACTGCTGCCCTCAGCGGCTACCCCTACATTGCCAAGAGCTTCCTCCAAATGCGCTCCAAGGGAGCTAGGCGCGACGGGAAGCAACCGCAAAGCCGGAGCGGGACTCACGGCCTCTGCTTGGGCCTCCTCTGCTCCAAAACTGCTTCTTCTCAGCCCAGCAGAGGGGCTCCCGGGGCTCCCGCTGCCCGGATCCGGAGTCACTCCCGCTGCTTCCCGGTGGGTGTTTATGGAGAGCCCGGCTATTGCTCTGCAACGCTGCAACCTGCCAAGCGTTGGGCTGCGAGCAACTCCCACGGCGGCCTTCCAACGGCTGGAAACCCCAAAAAAGGAGGGAAGACGGAGCCCACGGCGGCTCCGACAGAGCCAGACCCGCGGCGAGGCCTCCTACCTGCTGAAAGCCACTGGGAAAAGAACCCAGCCCGGGATTTCACCGGGAGCCTCTAATATTACCTGTGCTGACAGAGCGGCCACCTTAAGAGGTCGGTGTTTGGAGCAAGAGTCGCGCAAGAGATAAAAATCTCCAGGCGTTTTCTGGAAGCTCGGAGCAAGAGAGCGGTTTGGCAGCCGCCGCCGCCGCCGTTGTTTCTTTCCAAGGGGACTGGGAACAGGGGCCTGGCTCCGAGCTCTCCCCGGGCGCTTGCTCCCAGCGATCGGGGTCGGAAGGGCCGCTCGGGGCTGGCACGAGGCCCTCCGGCCTCGAGCGCGGCGGGATTCGGGCAGCGGCGCCTTCCTGCCCGGCGTGCCCGAGGGGATAACAGGGCCCCGCGACTCTCGGTGCCCCTGCGCAGGGCAGCGGCCGGTGCCGCGGGCGCCGCTCCGAGCCGGGAAGGCGCCGCGCGCCCTCCGGAGCCGCCGTCCCGCCGCGGCCGCCGCACGGGCCCGGTCCCGCTCCCGCTCCCCGTTAGACGGTGCCGGAGCGAGGGGCTCCCCATGGATTCGGAGCGCGGGGCCGGCCCCGGGACACCCCGCGCGGGGAAACGGCGCCACGAACCTCCCACGAACGGGACCCCCTCCCCACGCGCCGTGTCCCGATGGGGGCTGGGGGCACCCACGTGTGCCCGCGACCCCCCGTGGGGCCTGCCCCCCCCCCCCCGTGCCCAGCAGGCCGGGA
>JAVCKT010019290.1:0-36902 GCA_032273925.1 Rhynchotus rufescens | reverse complement strand
CAGGGGTCGGCGCCGGGGCTGCCTCGCGCTGCTCGCTGCCTGCGCCTTCTCGCTCGGCGGCTTTCAGTGGTTCGCCTGTAGACAAGGAGCTCCGGCACGTGCGTCCGCTCCAGAGCCCTTCCCTTCGAGTTCATCCAACATCATCTGGGAAATGTGTAGCCAAAGAGGGCCAGTGATGGTCTGGAGGTGTATTAACTTCTTATCCACTACCATAGCTTTATTACTATTCACTCATCCATTCATAGTATGTCTTACTGCTACAATTCTCCTACAGTCTCTGTGGATATTGTTTAATGAGGCTATGCAGTTCTTGCGCTCTCCATACAACATGTAGGAAGCAAGAAAAAAATATTAAGGACATTTCCAATATATTCGTAGATATCTCAACCCGTTTCACCCCTCTGTGAACCAGAAAAATAGAGCCTAATCTACACCTCAGGAGCTTGTTGGTGATACGTACCAATGATGGCCTAACTTTTTGGCTAGGAAGACATTTCTGGCTATGCTAGGACATAGACTTATGAATGCAAATCTATT
The DNA here is from genome assembly GCA_032273925.1 of Rhynchotus rufescens. NCBI lineage: Eukaryota > Metazoa > Chordata > Aves > Tinamiformes > Tinamidae > Rhynchotus > Rhynchotus rufescens. Next base: position 36,365 of record JAVCKT010019290.1, on the reverse strand, counting down.
TGAGGACAGAGAATCTTGTTGAGCTGTTAATTCTAAGTAAGTCCTGCAGGGACGCATAACTTTCTCAGCAGCATTGTAGAAGCAATCTGGACATGTTTGGTTAGAGCCAGAAAGATAGGAGAGGTGGAAAAATGAAACAGTTACTGTCTTGTATTTTCAGTAACTTTCTGATCTGAAAGCTCATGATACGGAAGTTCACCAGTTTGCAGTCTGAGGCAACACGGACCAACTGGAACAGATATTGGTGCTTTTAAGAGCCCACCTTACCGGTAAAATGACACTGTTTACTTCATAGACATGTTAGGATCAAGAATGGAGTTGAGATGAATCATTAAATGCACTGTGGAGAGAATTAACCCTTAACCCTTTGGGTGCTGTCCCTTTGGGTGCTATGCTGTTGCATTTCTCTCCAAAGCTTGAGACTTTGTGTGTGGTCTGTGATGGGCCAATTGGAGTGATCAGTGTTGGCTGGTGTCATCATGGGAAACCTATGTACTTGTGTTCTAAAGGAGAGCTACAGAGCTCCAGGTCAGAAATTGTTGGGAATTCATAGATCCAAGGAGAATGCTGGATGATTACTTGGAGGAATTCGTGAGCAATCCTGCATACTATCTTCTCAGCAGATGTGAAGGAATCTACAGTTTGTCTTTTCATCCATCAATCCTATCTTTCCTGTTTTTTCCCTTCTTTCCCTCCTCTTCTTTCCTTCTACTCCAGGATAAGTGGTTTCTAGTGAAGAGGCATTTGGTTGTGATCTTACCTACATTACGTTTAATAGTTTCATAAATAAACTTTCCCTACCCCTTCTTAAATTGCATAGATGCAGCCTCTATCACTTTCATTACTTCTGAAAAAATGCACATAACTTTTCCTGTTTGTACTATAGCATGTTAACAAGTGGGAGGTTTTGCCTTATTTGATAGATGTTATAATAAATTTCTGTTCTTTTCCTCATCTTAAGGATGTGAGACCTAGAAATATGAGGTTCATTTTTGCAGAAATGAATGTACAGATAATGATATCTAAATTTCCTACCATCAAACAGTTATTAGGCAGAGGTCCCAACCGAAATAAATAGTTTTATATAAAAGATGTCTTACCACATCCTCTTCTTATTGAAGTAGGGAAGCATTTCCTTCTTCTTTTCTTTTTTTTTTTTTTCCTTCTCTCTTCCATTACTATAAATTACAGTTACATTAAAAGGGTGTTTTTTTTTTTTTTTTCCCCAAGACAAAACTTAAAGGAATTGCTATTATGCAATCCCATATGACAGGTAGTTTTGTTATCAAAAATAATTCATATAAGTTAAATCTTTCATAACACATTTTTAGGGTGTTGAAATGTTGTCAAATGAAAGACAGTACTGTGTGTTCATTTATTCTAGCTTAATACTGAAAGGGTCTAATGCAATCAAACGTTACAATAAAAAGTACTAGCTTCCACAGCTAATTTAATATTGTCCTGTGGCTTCATTAGGAAGAATGTATGCATATAAAATGTTCTGCTTTTCCTTATGGCTTTATATGCAACATTCATAGTGCTGCTAATGAAGTAAATAAAATGAAAACAAATCCCTACTGCATCCTTGTTTGTTCACTGGTATGAAATGTCTCATTAAATGAATGGCTACTTTGTACAAGTATTCCACAACATTTGAGATATTAACTTTAGAAAAAGGGAGTACTGTGAGCATATAGCAGTTTTTAGCCTCATTCTGCCATCAGAATGGTCTCATTATTAAAAAAAAAATGGAAACATTTAATTATTAAATAGAAAATTAATTTTCAATTTTCCATAGAAATTTTGCATTTAATAATTAAAGACTTGTTTCAAGTAAACAATACAATGTTACTTATTATGTGATTGACAATATTGTTTTAGCGTTATTCTGCAAGCCATTTCATTTTGTTGCACTGCAATTATACACTCTCTGCCACTTACAAGTCATCTAAAAACTTCTGAAATGTTTCTTTGTATCTTAAATCCAGGATGAACATACACAATAGCTTCTCCTACAAAATGTAAATATACTGAAGAAATGTTATTGTTGTTATATGGCTAAAATTTTTTCTAAATGTTTTTGATAGATGTTTAACAGTATAGAAAGGAGGCATGTTAACTTTTTTTCCGAAAATTGTATAATCGTTAGAAAGCAATTATGGAACACTAGTCATGGAATCTATTAACTCTTTAATTTCATTTTCTAAGAGAAAAAAAAAAAAGAAAAAGAGAGATGATATTTTACTCAGACTAAGCTTTTAGATAATTGTCTTTGAGCCTACGTATATAACTTTTGTCAACAAAGGAGTGATTCATAACATTTTAAAATAATATGGAAGTTGGATAGGGAGAGATGACCTACACAAGTAATTATTCCAAAGCAGAAATATTACTATGGCAAGTTTTCATACATTCTAAGGCTAACATTTTCCCTTCACCAATGAATTCTGTAGAAGACTGAATCTCAAACAAGCAGGACTGATGAATTTCAAATAAAAATTATAGATTTTCATAAATGTAGAAAATGCACCTTTTTGGGGAGGGAGAAAATGAAGTAAAGAGAATGAATGAAATTCATTCATGTGCAGCTGCTGGAGAGAGTGCAGCACAGGGCTACGAAGATGATCAGGAGCCTGGAACATCTGCCCTATGAGCAAAGGCTGAGAGGGCCTGTTCAGCCTGGAGAAGAGAAGGCTGAGGGGGGACCTGATCAGTGTGTATAAATACCTCAAGGGAGGCAGTGAGGAGGAGGGAGCGGCCTCTTTTCAGTGGTGGACAGTGATAGGGCTAGAGGAAATGGCCATAAGCTGAAGCACCCAAAGTTCCACAGGAACTTGAGGAGAAATTTCTTGACAGTGAGGGTGCCAGAGCCCTGGAAGAGGCTCCCAGAGAGGTTGTGGAATCTCCTTCTCTGGAGATCTTCCAAACCTGCTTGGATGCAGCCTGTGCCACATGCTCTAGGTGACCCTGTGAGTGCCGAGGGTTGGACTAGATATCTCTAAAGGTCTCTTCCAACCTTTAGGATTCTATAATTCCACAAGTAAAGGAAGGGGAACTTGGAAGTGTGTAGAGAAGAGGACTACAGAGGTGGTGAGGAGGCTGGAGTACTGCGAAAGAGGAGATGAGTCCTAAGGGGGATGTGACTGCTCTCTGTAAAGGCCCTTGTGAGACAGGAGAAGGCTTCTGGCAACTGATAGGAAAGGCAGGCACAAGGATAAATTGATATAATCCGCCCATATGGCGTTATATGAGTATATAAATAGGCACAAGAAAGCTAACTTGCCTTGGGACACTGTGAAAACATCCTGCCTGTGCTCTTTCTTAGTATATTACTCCTAACTGTATCTCAACTTTGGAACCATGTGGACATGAGGGTGGAAGACAACCTAAGCAATCCCAAGTCAGACTTCCTACAGTGAACAGCAGAATATTCCTGTTCCATTCAGCAAAAGGCTGCTGAACTCACTCAGCTCAGGTTGCTTTCTACCACATTCTAAGGATGCTTCGAGATGTGTATGTGGTTAAGCAAGAACAAGTATTGATACACACCATGTGCCTTCCTGTAGGGCTTTAACAGGCTGTAAGTAATGACTGAACATTTGTGTGTACTATACCAACCCAAATTGCCTAAGGTTTTCTCATCATTCCTTAATTTTATTAGGAAAAGCTGCTAATAGTTGCATTTGCAGAATATTAACATTCTTATCTACTTCTGTCTGAAATTTCTGGTTACAGAAGTGGAGGTTGCTGCTGTGTCTTGTACTCTAGGGAGTCTTATCTGCCTAGAAGCAAAAATGTCAGTTTTCCTCAGTAACAGCGAAACACAGTACTGTGTGCACACAGAGAATAACAAATTGAAGCTAGAGCCGGGTTTAAGCTATTTTAGCAGTTTCTCTAGAGCAGCTAAGCAATTACTATGTTCAGAATAGCCTTCAGGACTTGATGAACCTACTTTCTTTTTCTACCTACGTCAAACAGTGCCAAAATACAAAGTACATAAAATCTTTCAAGCCTAGAAGGATTATGTTATTTTATTTTCCCCAGGGTTTTCATACTATAGAAGTGGATTCCATTTGTTTTGTTTACTGGCAATAACAATGTGGGAAGGGCTGTGTTTTCAGACCAAGCATCCATCTGCTTTGTTAGCAGAGGTTTGGGGCTGAAAGTATGCAGGGGGGAAAAGGTGGGAACATAACAATAACTCTCCCAGCATCTGCCAGTCAGTAACTTAAGTACTTCTCCAACCAGAAGTTGCATCCAGATCACTGAATTAACTTTCCATCTGTGAATGGGTGTATGTTTTTATTTATTTATTTATTATTCCTTTTTATTTATGCTTTTGACCATATGTGGGACTTGGCTTCACAAGTTATTTGCTGTAAACTGCCTGCTTGAGACTGTTATTTGCTGTTGCTGATTATTATATAGACAAAAAAGAGGCGTAGGACAGTTTTCTTATTTGCTTGTTCATATTTAATAGGTAATTAATAGGTAATTCTTCCACCTTTTCTTCATACTTTTGCAATATTATACTGATTTTTTCCCCTCTCCTCTGCTTTTTCTTAACATTTACTTTCACTGTCATTGAAAATAACTAAGGATGTGCCTGGTAAGGCCGTACTTATTGATAAATTCTGATTTCTGAATTTCCTGAGGAGGGCAAATCAGGTACCCCTTGACATTTTTTGCAAAACTACTAGCTCTGTGTGTGTGTGTGTGTGCGCACATGCACACAGTGCTGGTGGGGGATGCTTGAGGCAGGGCAGTGAATTTAAAAATGAAAATATGAATAGAAAGCTTGCAGTATGTGGAGGAAGCAAAGGCTTTTTCTGAATTCCGTGACACTTTGGTAGAGCATCGCTGCTAAGGAATGCTGGCATCCTCAGCTGAAAGTGTTGCTAGCCCCAAGTTTGAATTTACCTAAGAATGATCTTGCAGTGGTTTTGCTTGTTTTGTAACTTAGTTTTGCAGTTGCTGGATATTGTCAGCACTTCTGGCGTGCTGCAGTCTAGCATGACATGTTGACTGCTGAAAGCCTTTCTGTTTGTGTTAGCAGTAGCTGATAAGTAGTGATCTCTCAAAATGACAAAAAAGTGCGTCAACTTCACTTGGAGTTTGTCTCCCTTCGAAGCTGTATGAGCCTGTAAAACTGCTTCCCTCCCCCTAGGTACACTGTTTGTCACATAGCTTTGCTTCCTTGCATGCACTGGACAAATTCCACCCTTTATTGGGATGCTGTGACCATGTTGCAGAGATGGGATTGCAGCTGGGGATCCTCCAGGGCACTCATGTTCAGGCCACTGTGTAAAAGCCAGCAGAGCAGTGAAACAACTGGAAAATGCAGTAGATGAGATGTGGAGCGTTATGGATGGAGCCCACTTGGTTCCTGCAGTGCCTGCCAGCACCGAGTCCCCTGGGGCTCCATCCTAACTAGTGCAATTTATATAATTTATATAACTGGGTACTTGCGCCCCTCCTGCCGTGCTGACCAACTGCAGGGGCATGGACTTGGCTTAAATAAGCACAGAATTTAGCCAGCAGCGTAGTAAATTTTATAGCTACTTAGTGCTCAGTATCACAGGGCACTGCTTGCTCTTAAAAAATGTAGTGTTTGCTGGCATACAGACTAAACCCTTTGCATCCTTTGCACTCTAACCGGCCTCATTCTGCAGAGCAAGAGAACTTGCTGTTTCCATTGAAGTTAGAACGAGAAAGGGACCGGAGGAGGTGAGGTGGCCGGCGAGCTGCGAGTCACAGAAGCAGCACAACCTTTCAGCGAAGCAGTGCTTTGAGTGTGTGAGAAGCAAGTTCAACTCTGGACGTGCTCCCCAGGTTTCGTGTTAGCGGAAGAAGCGGGTGCAGTTCCCCCACGCTCTCCTTCCACTCCGCAGAGCCCCGTGGCTGCAGATGCTGGCGGTGCCTCTGGAGCAAGGCTGTTTCCTTTGTCTCTTCTGCATTCAGCCCGCGTTGCTCACCCCTTTTCTGACTGGAATATGGTAATGGGGTCCTGAGGGGCTGCCCGAGGTGTGAGGAGGGTTTCCCTGCGCTCCCGAGCGCGGGTTCTTCCCAGGCGTTAGCGCTTGCTGCCCCGAGTGCTTTGATCGCTTCGCTCTGCATGCGTGTCTCGTACCCGGAGCAGTCGCTGCTCCTGCATTCCCACAACAGCAGCAGCACTGAGCAGATGCTTCCAGGGTTTCTCTCGCGCCGTGCGTTTCAGTTCTGAAGAAAGTTGTCTAGTGTTATCTCTGGATTTGTATTTTTCTCCCCGCTTTTTATGGATCACAGAGATCTCATCATTCCTCGCAAAGAATACTGCTGGCAATGTTCTCCTGTACTTCTAAGGATTGCTTTCCAAATGTTTTATCTCTGGAGAGACGAAGATTAAACTGAGGCTTCTCTGCGCTGAGAATTTCCATTGTTCTTGCCAATAATGCATAATAGTCACAAATTTAATGGCAGACCTTGAAGTATATAAAAATTTAAGTCCAGAAAAAGGTAAGGAATATTTGGGTTTAGAATTATTGTAGGAAGAATGCATAAGTTTCTGGAATGCTTATATAAAAATCAGATATACCTTATTTCATGATTGGTAAGTTGCCTCTCGTGGCATTATTAATATGGAAAAAAAAAATGTGTATGCTTCTATACTACTGAATAGAAAAACTTGGTATTTTGGTACCAAGTACATTTCTCCATGAAAACAGGTGGATTTGTATATCAGATATTGATACTGTGTTATAGGCAAACTGTATATGTGTTGTCTTACAAGTATGTTTGCTTTTAGAAGTACTTCTGATCTCTTCATTTTCAGATCAATTTGCCCTGCATACATTTTTCCATGGAAAAGGGTTTCTGTTTTTCCAGTAGCACTTAAATAATGTAACATATATGCAAATGATGTGTAAAGTTCTGATCAAACCACACTGAATGAGAAGGAGTCTTACCAAATAGAAGGATACAAAAGGAAGACAGCTTGAATAACTTCAGTATTTTCTGACTTACAGTCTCTGATTTTCCACTCATCATTGACTTTAATTGAACAAAGCAATTACTAGTTTAAGCCTGCAAATAAGCATAGAGTAAATGTTATAGAGAGAAGGGGGAAATCATGTGTTAAATTATTTTGTATTATGCACATCATCAATAATGGTGCTAGGCTATGTATTTCTAAAGAAAAGCTTAGAAGAGACTGACAAGCCAGCTCTTTGCAAAATATCTGAAGCAAATAGTTCGGAAGACACTTTCTAACAATATTATTCCTATAATTTTCAGAAAGAAAAGTAAAATAACCTGATCTGAAATAAAGCCAACAAAAATCATATGGCTCATCCCTTGAAGTATCCTTCTGTTCCTTCTAAGAGGCATGATTAAAAAATTAAGGGAATGAATGGGGGTTGATATACTCGTTGTTTGTATTTAGCATGGATGATTTCATTTGATAAATGTATATTTTTGACCTTTTTTTTTTTTAATAACAACTGTCTCGATTTTCAGGGATGTTCCCTAAGTAAACATAAGAGTAGGAATTACTTGCATGTCCTGTCCGAAAGGGTTTTAGGCTGGGGAGTTAGTATGCTGCAGTTGCAAGCCCCCTGTTTGCGTTCGGGGGCTTTCTGTGGAGCTCAGCGCTGCATTAAGTTTTGATGCATGTGGCTGGCTAAAGGAGACCAGTTGTTACCCCATCTGTTTTCTGAGAAAGGGAAGGTATCAGATATGTCCCCATTTAATAATTTACATGAGCTAGCTTTTTAGAAGGGATATTTTTTCCAATAGACTTGGCAGAAAAGCATCGTGTTTTATTGGTTTATTCTCCTATAACTCCTGTAAATATATGTGCATGTAGAGATAAACGCATTTCATACCAAAGTATTCAGTTGCAGGTGAAGTTCTGTTTCAGGTAGCTGCTTAGTCGCATTTCCTTAGCCAAATAAAATAGCAACAGGGCAAGTAGGAGCGTTGGGACTTTGTTTAGCTTTGTCACCATGAGGGCTGAAGACGCTTGTAGTTAGGAAAAGGAGCTTTCCTAGTCCATACGTTGTGAGCAGGTGCTGGGCTCATGTCGATGCCCAGCGGGAGCAGCCAGCAGCTCTCGCAGCCCTGCTGCTCGCCCTGGCACATGGGGAGCGTGCTCGGGTTTAAGGATACGAGGGTGTACACAGGTAGAGCAGCTGCATGGGCCTTATCTTTGTAAATTGGCCCAGGTCTTTGGAAGACAAATGATGCTGCTTGTTATTTTATCCTGGCTTCTTAGCAGGGCTCTACAGTTGCAGCCAGTACACTTAAGTAGAGAAAAAGCAGTTAATTACATTATATTTTATTTACACGGAGCATCTCAGAAGTCTTTGCTAAGGCTGTAATTAGTGCTTTTTGGGGGCCTCTGGAGTCTTTAAATCTATCCAGACACCTATAAAACAAGTATTAAATGCAGCCCATAACACAGTAAGGGATATATACTAGACTGAACCTCAGAAGCTGAGGAACATGCAGGGAAGATGAATGCTGGAAAAAAAGCTGACCTTGCAAGGGGAGAATATGTGTTATTTTCTACATTACATTTTGAAGTAGTTATGTAAGAAGTTTATGTCTTAAAGGACAATCCAGTGATATGAAGGCATATGTTTGTACTGATTATTCTGCTTTGTTGACAGAACTTAGATTTGTGAGACATTTTTTGATCCAAGTGGTGAAAAAAACAGCTATAGACTCAACAGTTAATGTAATGTTTGGGAAATAAGCTGGAACATTTTAGGGATTTTGTTACATATCACTGACTGAAATATTAACTAATGTGAAAACTTAAGTACACATGCAAAAATAGTATTTTGTTTGCATTTATGCATTTATTTTGGTGTTCGAGATTGCCAGTTCATTGTTTGTCGACAAATGACTGTCAGTGAATTGCACTGGGGCAGTGAACAGCAGAATGGTGTGTGAGGTTCCTGTAAGTAACTGATTGAATGATAGACTTCATGGATTACTTTTAAAGGTTAATTAAGTGTGCCTGGTGCTCAGCTGCTTTCCCCTCCAGCTCTAAGCAGGCCCCAGATGTGGATTTACCTGGCAGCCGACCGTGGACTCGGTGCCCCTCGCAGCTGCCATAGCCCAGCGCGACAAGTGCTGCGCAGGCCCTGAGAAGTGGGTCCCTCTTCCTCTGCTGTTTCCCTCCGTTTGTCAAGCAGCTCCAGCTGCTCTCGTGCCCTCTGGCTTAGTCTTCTCACCAGTGTTCACTGCTGTAAAGGTGCCAGGATTGCCCTGATACATTGCTGTTGTTCTGTGAATTGGCACACAGAGGAATTCCACGGTTTATATTGGAGCTGGATCGTTTTCTTCATCTACACGTGTCCTGTATAGGCACAAGGGCAAACTCTGCAGTGTTTTCTGGTGGGATTTTTCTGTTCTTGTTTTCATTTTCATTGATGATTAAGGTTCGTGTAGTATACTCAAGAAGTCAGGTAGGACCCAGCAAGGTATGTTGCTGGTGGAGCTGTGTTTCAGTGAAATACAGGATGGTGTGTGCATAGAAAACTGAGGAACTGAGATGACATTTAATGCTTTACTTCAGGGAGACAGGCTTGAATCAAGACATTGGTTGGTTCTCACACTTAAGATCCTCCTTCATGCATTTGTCTTTAGAGGAGAGGCCTGGGTTTCTGGAGGAGGAAGAGGCTTGTGGACAGCGCCCAGCATTTCCATCTGCTGACAAAGCTCCGGGAAAGTCTCTTAGTGTGTGAGGCTTCAAAGCAGGAGCTACTGAGTTAGGACTGCTGAGGAGCATGCTCAGGTGACCAAGCAGATCTCCGTGGAGTGGAGGAGGAGATTGCTGGTTGTTCTGCTGCTTGAGTAGAAGTGAGCCCAGGTAAGGAGGAAAGGGAGCTTCTCTAGAAGACATGGCCAGAGACCCACAGAGTGGTGTCGTGCGCTCCTTGCCAGTCCCTACGGCAGTATGAGGATGCCATGAGAAAGCCAAAAGCCTCTCTGTCCTTTGCTTGTCTCGACTCCACTGGGGCTGCCACACCAGCGTTAAGAGCTGTTTGTTCATCCTTGGTGATAGCTATAGTATAAACTAGTCTCCGTTTCTTGCTGTTTGCTGCTGCTTCCCTTGCTGTAAGGCACTGTAAACTTGTCCCCTCCCTGCGAAGGAATCCTTGGGCAGGAAGGAGGATTAGGATATGGGAAGCTAACCACTATTTGCTTAACAAATGTATGTTTCCTGTAAGGGTGTGACAAGGTGTTTTGGCAGTTGACTGCTGTGTGGTTACATGATTATGGCTTTCACTGTGGCTAAAGGATTAGTCCTGTGGTTTTAGTGGAAACTGCGAGTCCTCAGCCTTATCCTGGGCTGCAGTGGCACCGGTGATCTCGAAAGCAGCAGCTGTGGTGCCGTCCTGAGGGAAGGAGAGAGTCTTGGAGGAGCAATAACCATTCCCCAGGAGCCTCTTGGACAATGAGCCTCCCAGCTCTGGGCAGTGACGTAGGTGAAGGAGTTTCTTTCTGGAGAGGACTTAAACCTGGGTTTTGAGATCCCACTCAGGACCTCAGGCTGCTCCTGCAGTGCAGCCTTCCATAGAGGCTGAGCCTGCCAAAGTAACTGCTCACCAGTTGTTCTCCAAAGAGCTGCTCACATGAAAACCTGGGCTAATTTCTTAGGGATAAAAATGAGGTCGTCTGAGCTGTGTATCCTCGAGCAGCAATGGAAAACATGCATTATTCATCGAGTGTGGAGGCTGTGCTTTTGCACTGCAATTGCTACCCTGAAGTCCAGGTCTCAAAAGGGATCACAGGTGCTGTAAATGAGGCACTATCCTACCGAGCCATTCTCTGTATTGCATAATCCTGTCTGGGAGGTAATCCCACTGTGGGGGCAAGATTTATGAATAAGGATCTTTAAAACTCCTCTGGGATCTTATTATGGTGCCCGTCTTGTTCTGATTCTTCCGGTCTCTTTGCAAGGTGCCAAAACTGGAAAGGACTCTGGGTGCTACCACAGTAAGAGTGATGATGTTAACTGTAAGTCCTGTCAAAAGTCAATGTTAGAGGACGTATAAGGCACAAACTTTCCACTTGTGTGTTTATACATATATATATATATATGTATGTGTATGTGTGTACTTTCAGTTGCATGAAGTCAGTAATCCCGGTTATGGTAGGCTGGAAGAACAATTACTATGAAATAGGTATTCTAATAAACACAGCTTCTGGGGACAGTGAGGTACCACTGCCAAGTAACCTCTTCTCTCATCTTCCACACCAGGTAGCTCTTAGACTTGATAAGAGTTAATATTAGGGTGATAGGTCTGTGTTTTCTTTCCAGTTTTGAAAGCCAAGACTAGTCTCTCAAGCTTTGCCCTTTTTTGGTTGGCATGGTATTTAGTGAATTCTCAAATAAGAGTTATTTTTTCAGATTTAATTTGCTAATTTTCACAGTGTGTGGACAGTTCACACCAGTTGTCCTGAGTAGTCACAGACTTGTGTTTAGCTGGTCGCTCTGCTTGTTTTGTGACTTCTCTGCCCCTCGGGGACTTAAGTGCACCGCACTGTGCTTGGGTGGGCTGTCCTCGCGCTGGCAGCACCAGCGCCCGCAGCCCTTCCAGCGAGTCCAGCTTTCTTGAAGACTTACTGAGATTGGTGAAAGTGCAAGGGACTGTCCGTCTCATTCACAGACTTTTACTGAGATTATGAGTAAATCCATTGCAAGAAGCTTAAAGTGTTAAATTGTATTAAAGGCTGGAAGAATTTCTGCAGAGCAAATGCAAATCTGGCACGATATATGAAATATAGTTATTAAAACCAGCCCCTCCTCGGGCAGGCGGACTCCCTCAGCTCTCACGCCGAGGTCTCCCTTATCCTGGGGTCATCTGGTTATTACATAACCAAACACCAGTCAACAGTTTGCCATTAGTGGCATGCTGCCTGGTGTTTTAGCCGCTAATGCCATTCTGTGGGATTTAGGGCAAATGTGCCCGCAGATTGTGGGGGAGCTGGGGGAAACACGTGGCGTTTAGTGGTGTTGGTGATGAAGAAATGGCTGCAAAATGGGATGGTGAGAGCTCAGAAAAATCTGGAGAACAGTCTTGTGGTTGCGTCAGAATCAAAAACCTTTTTGAACGTTTTAATTATTATTAAATATAGCGGATTCTTTCTCCCTCTATAAGAAGGTAAAAAGAGAGAAATAAATGTGTTGTATGTGTTGTTTCCATATTCATTAAATGTATGTGGAAAAATATACAGCCAAACTGAAGTACTCAGTTCACCCATGCAATCAGGTAATGTAGAAATAATATGCATGGGAGAAGAGATGATGTTAACTGTCTTAACTGAAACCCATATCACACAGAAGTTATCTCCTAAAGCTTAATGTTGGCTTAATTCAGCTTTCTGCATGTAATTTAGAAATATAGTTTATATCCTCTTTCATAATTATACTTCTCATTGTTTAGTAATGCTCTTTATTTCTTATCTTCTATTCTGTCAGTTGTAATATTAAGTCCATAAAAGCATGACATTGGAACAGATCTTTTAGTTGCATTTTAAAATATTAATTAAAAGTGAGATTTCATCTTTTTAAGCACCTTCAATGGAATAACTCCCCTTTCATCTAGCATGTGTATTTTGTCAAAATGTTGCTGCTGGCTCTTGGCAGTAGAGTTTCACCACTAATGGTTAAGTAATAGCTATGCTTAATAATAATAAAAAAAAAAAAAAAAACAGGAGGAGCAGCGGTGAAGCATCCCAGAGCTGCTGCTGCCGTGGTTTGTTGTAGGGTTCCAGCATTAGCAGTGGCAGGCAGTGTGTGTATCCTGGTACCCGTGTATCACAGCACGTGAAACAGATGAGCATCTCCCGTGCGATGGCAGGGAGGTCTCCTTTGTTGCTGTTGTAAGAGGACATGGTTGTTTCTCTTAAAAACACAGATTACCAGGGAGGAATTCAAATTCCAGTAATATTTTTCCGCTAGTATCAAGTAAAATATTCTGCACTTCTTAAAGGCCCTTGTAGTAAAACACCAGAGCAGCCAGAGGCACATGCCACAACTGGCACTCTTGTTGAACAGCCAGTTGAAGTGCAGGCTGCTGAAAACCATGGAAGTAGCTGCTGAACCTGTAAACCAGTCAGTCAGTTTTTGCAAGAGGCGTGGAGGGCAGAGGGCTCAGCTCTTGCCTGGCTCTTGGAGCGCTGCGTGCACGCGGGGCTGCACGAGAGCAGCGCGGGCGCGCAGCGGTTGGCTGCTCCGCGGGGATTAGCGCCGTTCCCGACGCCGGGCTGCGCCTGTGCCCGGCGGTCAGCGTCCCAGCCCGCCCTTCCAGCAGCAGCAGCAGCTGGATTTATTCAGCAGCGTGAAGCGGCGCTTGTCGAGTGCAGCAGAAAGCATCTGCCCAATGTGCAAGATTCCAAGGAACATCTGGGAATGGTGCGGATGGCTTCCCTGCTGGCAGCGGAGATGCAGCATGTGCTGGGCAGTGTGGCTGCTCCGGAGAAGGTCCAGCTGGCACAAATGGGTTTGTATCCGGGCTAACACCTGGCAAATCTGCAGTTTCTTCCAGAAAGCAGATGTACGTACTACTAAGAACAATTACCAGAGCTTGAACTGAAAATGAGAAAATGCTCTTTCAGCTCAGATCTATTTTGCTTTTAATGATTATTCTGGAAGGGAGGAAAAAGGAACAGGAACAGACTTGAATTTTGGTAACATAAAGATACTGTGAACTACAGTATGTCTGTTAAGATGTTTTCATGCTGTTAAAATAAGTTTGTGTAGCTCTGAAAGCATTTTTTTTCCTAATTTCCAATTTTTCTATTTTGAGGTTAAATTTACAAATGTGAACTTTTTTTTCTTTGAATTTCCAGTTTAAATAACTCTCTTAATTTGCTTTCTTCTTGCTCTCTTAGTGTATCATAAGCTACAGTAATTTATAAACTAGAACCAATTTTCAGACATTGGAAAAATTGTACAGTTAGTCCTTGCATTGGAAGATTATCCAGTAATAGAAATGGTGCCTTTTCTCAAATGCCAATATAAATCTACACTGAAGAGCTGCTTCATTTTTTCAATATTACTAGTTTATTTAGAGTACTAAGTGTTTTGCTAGAACCAGTGCTGATATCCCAGGTTAATCTCTTTGCGATGAGCAAATATTCTTCAATTGCGTGCTCTTCTGGAGCTTTGTTCTGAATTGCTTCTGCTCAATAGCGCCGCCCCATTCAGATGCTAATGTGCGGTGTGTATCTCTTGTGAGTGTCTGGCTAGAGGCTGAAATGAGCATACTAGAAATAGATTAGAAAAAGTTTGTTTCTTTGTGTCCTTGTATTTTATAAATAGTGGAAAGGAAAGGATCTAGTGTTTAATAAATGGTCCCTAGAAGTGAAAGCCAGTGGCCTTTGGCTGGTGTGGCACCCCTGTCCCCATGGGCTGGTCTCCGAAGGGGGTTCCTTCTCTGTCATTAGCAGTGCATAGGGATGATGCAATGAGCTTTCTTACACAGGCTGTTGTTTAAATGGTTGCATTCTGATGGTATTTTCTTAGAACTGGAAAAAATGTAGAAAAGCTTAATGAGAGCCCTTCTGCTTTTTCCGAAGAAGAAGGGGGAAAATCTGTGATCTGCTGTGAAGAAACCATTGTAAAATATTAGACTGAAGTATTGTTTTAAATCATAGCTTTTGTATCTATGGAACTTGTATCTATGGAACTTTAGAAATTCTAAAGTAAGGAGAAATCTCTGGTAGTCTTTGAATTTGACAAGTTCTACTTGATTTTAGGATTTATGGTGATAGAAATTAAGCTACCAACTGCTTAATGAAGCTGAATGTTACACTTGCAGTAAATAGGAATGTCATATAGAGCCAAGTGTTATCCAAATACAGTAAAAGGGTATACTTTTCTTATTTCTGAAATACGTTCAGTTCTTTGGCTTTTTTTTTTTAATTGGATTTTGCTGAATCTTGCAAAACCTCTTGCACAGTAATGCTGTATCATTTAAGGCACAAGTCACAATTTGTATATGGAAGGTAAGCGTTTAAAAGATGGTAATTTATTTTTTATTAGCAGAATTGATTGAAT
Source organism: Rhynchotus rufescens (assembly GCA_032273925.1). Taxonomy (NCBI): domain Eukaryota; kingdom Metazoa; phylum Chordata; class Aves; order Tinamiformes; family Tinamidae; genus Rhynchotus; species Rhynchotus rufescens. Next base: position 21,310 of record JAVCKT010019290.1, on the reverse strand, counting down.
TTATTCATTTCTGCTTTGCAGTTGAAAGATGCATGAGTGTTATGCAGTCTGGGACTCAGATGGTGAAGCTGAAGAGTGGGACCAAAGGGCTAGTTCGTCTCTTTTACCTGGATGAGCACAGGACCTGCATCCGATGGAGACCCTCCAGAAAAAGCGAAAAGGCAAAAAGTAAAATTTTGATATTTCCTTGAATTCCTTGGGCACTTCAGTATTAGGAGGTGAATTAGAGGGAAAATTGAACATTTTTTTTTGCATAGATTAAATCTTTTCAATGCTTATTTAAAATGCAATGTAATAAATACTTCAGCTTTTCAGTGCTGCCTTGGAGGGCAGGTTTGCTGCGCACACAACATGGCCAAACCAGAGGTCCCTAATATTAAAAATATTTATCTCTTAGCATGAGCAATGTGGAATTGTCAGAAGCAGTAAGAAGCTGGGCGCTTGTCAGACCTTGATTTCCCTTTTCCCTCGCAGTCATCATCGATTCAATTTACAAAGTTGCTGAAGGCCGCCAGTCTGAGATCTTCCACCGCCACACGGAGGGGAGCTTTGACCCCAGCTGTTGCTTTACTATTTATCATGGCAACCACATGGAGTCACTGGATCTGATTACGTCCAACCCCGAAGAGGCTCGCACCTGGATCACAGGGCTGAAGTACTTGATGGCTGGAATAAGTGATGAGGACTCCCTAGCTAAGCGGCAGAGAACTCACGATCAGTATCCTTTACACGCCTGAGCTCCAGCTCTCATCTCAGTTTCCTGTTCATTTTTAGGGACTTTTGTATGGGGTGTCCTTTAAACCACTGTTCAGTGACTGAAAATTTTGCTGGTGTTTGCAATGGTGTTGTCTTAGGGGTTTGGTGTGGGCACTTACCTGTGCAGTAGTCAAGTCATTCCTATGTAGCTGACCCTTCCCGTGCTTTCCCCAAAAGCGAAGCTTTCTGTGCGTGAGCACCGGCAGTCCAGCTGCTTGTCTCCTTGCCACACTATTAACAACCTGTGGAAGGCTACACTCTCTTAACTCATTTAATACAGAAGGATTTTTGTTGTCTTCTATTTGTCTAATCATGCAGGTATTCTGGTTGTGTGAGCTGGAAAGTCCTCTAGAAGACACTATTTGAGCTGTTACTGACTGGAAACTCCATCTTGTTAGCCTGTGTGCAGGTGAAAACCTAAATGTTGTGCCTGTTCTCGGTAAAATGAGCAGTGATTCTTGGCCACCTCCATTTCTCTTGGTTTGTGTCAGGTATCTGTGTGTGCTCAGCCTCCACTCACCGTATGGAGCAAAAGTCTTTAAGACTCTTTGCTGTAGTCTAGATATGAAAATGAACCTCTCGCGACCAGGAGGGCTCCTGGATGTCTTCTCGACGTGCTTTCTTTCAAACGGTGCTGCTGTCTTGAAAACTCTCTCCCCGCTGAGCAAGGAGAGATTATCTTAATTATAAGCGTAACCCATCTCCTGCCCCAGGGAAAGCTGCAGTGGCTGCTCACAGGTACTTCTCATGGAGAACATACATACGTTAGGTATTTTTCATTTCTGTTTTCAGTATTTACTTCTGGCACAAGACTGACCTGTATTCATTTGAGAGATATATTACATTCTCTGTGAAAGCATGTGCTACTTTCTGTGTTTGTCTGTGATTCCTTGGAATTGCACGTATCTGCTGCATGTTCCCTGCTGGCAAAGTGTCGCATCGAGTCCTCTCTGTGTAACGGAATGTGGCACCAGGAAGGCTGCAAATGAATGACCTGTACGGTGGAAGTTAGCCAAAGTCACAGCGGGATGGATGTGCAAAGAGAAGAGATTCGGTTAAAGATTAAGCTAAAGGTTAGGAGATGGGGAGGAAGGAGAGATGCAGGATCCAGTATCAGAGCAGGCCCAGTACTATTTAAAAATTAGCTTATTTAAAAACTCCTGGGAATGTACACTAAAGTCAGAAAGGAGAACCAGGGGGATAGTGCTGTGAACCCAAGTGTAAATAATTTCAGAAATTGGCACCAGTTTTAAAGACAGATGTTTCATTTAAATGTTTAATGGTTCTTTCCCATGCATTTGTTCAGTGTCACCTTGATCCCATATTCACTTGCAGCACGTCCTGTGGTAGGTTGTTGTGGGCATGAATGAAGTGCCAGGTGAAGAAGCGCCTCCTTTCTGTTTTATATATTTATTTAAATTCTTCTAACTTAACAATTGCTAGTTTTATTTGATGATCACTGTTGTATGGAAAGAAACAGCAAATATTTGATCCCTATTTATTTTCTCTGTACAACTTAAGAATTTTATGACCTTGTTGCTGCCCTGTGGAAGGTGTAGTATAAAAGGTGAGAGATATGGGAGAAAGTGCTGATGAGGAGAAAAATTCTTGAGAAATAGAAGGCTTAAATATGAATGAGGGAGCTATAGGATAGTCCTGAAAGAGGAATCATAGAAAGACAATGTTTTTTAATGAGTTTCTTATGGAAACCGCAGGGTTAGTAGTAATGTGTGTGGTTTCACTGAATCTCCCTCATTCGTTCCTCTTGCACTAGATTAATGACATCCCTTACACAGGTGCCTCTTAAGCCTAAGTGCTGAGAGTCACAAGTCCAGCAGGGCTCGGATGTAGCTCTGCTGAAACCGGTGCGTTTAGTTGTACCCTGTGACTCTACAGAATAGGTACAGAAGTGAAAATGATTTAGTTCAGCTTCCGTGTGGAGAAACCATTTTGCCAGGAGGCTCTGCCTTGCGAAAGGTAAGTTTGTGAAGGTTGTCCCTAGTCATGCTCAGGGCAGATGCTGAGGTGCTCTGCTAAGGAGCCAGCAGAGCCTGGCCCTGCATCTCCTCGTGAGCTGCGGTCTGCTGTACGTGCCCTGGGCTCTGCCTCCCTGCACAAACCTCTCCATTGCACTTTCCCTTAACGTCCTCACAGCTGGGTGAAACAGACCTTTGAGGAGGCTGACAAGAACGGAGACGGCCTGCTCAATATTGAAGAGATCCACCAGCTGATGCACAAGCTGAATGTTAACCTGCCCCGGCGGAAGGTCCGGCAGATGTTCCAGGTCAGTGGCCTCTTGCACACGAAGTTATGGGAAGGCAGCGCCAGAAAGAGGATGTGTAAACTGGGACTTCAAACCCTGTCCTTTTCAATGCCCCACAAGTTGTTTTTTTCTGTTCACTATTAGTGTTACTTTTTCAAATACATCATTGTTTTCATTTTTGTGTACCATCCTGTGCTGTGGCATAGTAATGTACAATGAAGTTGCTGTTTATCATTTTTTTTATATTTATTCTATGGAAAAATATTTAATAGATTTGATAAAAAGAATTGACTTTTTAACTTCCTCTTATAATTAAGTGTTAAACTAAGGGCACACGCAGAAGCATTGTTAACTGTCCAAAAACAGTGCTAGCTAAAAATCTGTTTGCTTTTATTGTTGATGTTTTTTGTTTTCTTTAATAAAAGGGGGGGGGGGGCGGGCGAAGCCAAGCGGGGGGCAGTGGTGGAAAGTCGTGTATAATCAGAATTGTTTGCCTGTCTGGCACAAAATCAGCATCTGCAGCATCCCCAATGGAGTGTAAATTACTCCCTGATGATCTGAGAAGTGTGACGGCTTGTGATGCAGAGGTGCATTATAACTTTCATTTAGAGTATATGGTAGATTTAAAATGATGAGTTAAAGTCCTATTTGATAGCAGATAGCAGGGAATTACTTTCCTCTCAGCTTACTTGCAGTGATGTGAGCTTATAGCTCAGATGACAGTAGCACTAACAAGGTGTAATGAAATGCAGCTCCCAGAGCTGCTCGGGTGTTGCTGATGCTGTTGACGGCTGCAGGAGCAGCAGAGAGTTGTGAAGCTGTGCACTGACACACTAAGAAAACAAACAAACAAAACCTTTCAGCTCCCTCTCTTTTAAAGAAATACCTAGGGATGGAGGAGGGAATTCAACAGCAGGCATCAGCCTCTTTATAACCGGAGGCAGCTTTCGTTTGGATTTGGTAAAAATAGACTGGTGTTGGGTACTTCGTTGTGCATACTCATTCTGCTCTTGTGGTCCTGCTCGAGTGACTTGGGATATGTGAATGGGGGTAAAACTCGGCCCTTGGGCAGGGAAGCAGGACACATCCATTCCTTGTTCCCTGTTTGCTGAGCTCCTCTGTTCTCAGGAAGTGAGAGGTGGGTGAGGGCTGAGTGCTGCTGGAGAGGGGCTTGCACCAGTGAGTGAGTGAGCGAAGAGGGAAGCCAACAGGGTCAAAGCCAAGTCACTGTTTAAAAGCTCTGCCCACGGGGGCTCTGGTATGAATAGAAGGTTGCACCATTCTTGATGGGTAGAACTTGGGAATGGTGGTTCCCGTGGTTTATTTTGTTTTTAACTACAGAGAAAAATAATTTTATACAGCTGTTGAATGAAAGATATTATTCATGGAAGCAAATAGCATATCTCTAGTACAAAATTTTGATATCACGCTTTTCCATCATCAACTTAAGATGTCAGGCTTAGCAGGACTTGCCATTTTCCAGAAGATTGGTTATGCAGAGACCTACACGTTGGACAGCAGTTCTCCAGATATATTCTTTGTTTCACAAATCCAAAGCAGTCGTATGGGCAGATTTTGCAGCAGAGAGCCTGGGTTAACAAACCTTACGTACTGTTTTCTTCCTTCCCTACCCCTGATGGCAAACGAAGCCTTGCAGGCAGGACTGTGGTTATTGGGGGTGTATTTTGGTGGGGAAGCTACCTGCTGCTGCAGACCTGCCTGCCCTCCAAAGCACTGTCAGTGGTTGAGGGGAGTGTTGCAGGTTGACCTAACATAAATTTAAGACTAGTTATGTTCTTTGCTGTGGTGTAATCCAAGATAAGTGTAAGACATTCAAGAGTGAGAGAGAGATTATAATAATGCCCAGGATGAGCCTCTGAGTTTATTTCCCTTATGAAGATGGAGTTGAGGTCTTCATGTCACGAGGTCTTGTTTTAGTGCAATAATTCCTTTCACCAAAAAAATTCCAATAGATGTCATTACACTATTGCAGTTGCTTGCCATGCCTGCTAGGATTTCTGAGACTGAACAGGCTCGTGGGCTAGAATTTCTGAAATTTATTTGCTTTTACATAAGTCCTGTTCTGCCTGAAATTTCCTGATTTCATAAGGATCTGTCACACTTATTTCAGTGTCCTTACCTCTTAGGAAGCTGACACAGATGAGAACCAGGGAACCCTCAATTTTGAAGAGTTTTCGGTATTTTACAAGATGATGTCCTTACGACGAGATCTCTACTTACTGCTCTTGAGCTACAGTGACAAGAAGGATCATCTCACGGTTGAAGAACTTGCTCAGTTTCTGAAGGTGGAACAAAAGGTATGGGAAAGTTGCACAGTCAAATATATGTATGTGTGTATAAAATAAATGCAAGCAGAGGAAAAGAATTTTGTGAACAAAGTCTTGTTCTGAGGGCAGGCAAGAGAATACATGCTGGAACTAGGAAAAAAAAATCTGTTTTTAAACACTTCTAGAAAATGTGAACTTCTGGGACTCTTGGTGGCAGTGGAAAAGCAGCACAGGGCAGTATGATTAGTTTATTATAATAGCATTTGGATAACAGTTATACTTGTCTTTTTTATCTTTTGTCTATTAGCACAGTTATCTTCTTTAACAGTTTTGTTTTTTGAGGACATGAGGTACATGTGTGGGATAGAGGCTAATGTATCTAGCATACATTTTTTCATGATTAAAAATCTTGGCAGGTATATTTCCACATGAATTAGCATAATATGTGATAAGTTTTAAAGCTGGAAACATGTGCCAAAATACAAAGAATAAATTAAACTAATTTATTTGTGACCATCTGCGAGTGGTTTGCCTGACTGGTTTAGTTCAGTAACTTGTGTTAAGATGAAGTTCTCTCGTTGCATATTGATTCAGGTAAGCAAAATAGGATTCTGTGACACTGTTATGTATCTAATGACTTCCCAAGTAGGAGCAGCAGTAGTAAAAGCAGCAGTTCTTATAAAAGCAATAGCTTTAGTGTTGACAAATATACAGGTTTTGGTGATATGAAAATATAGAGAAAAAAATATGGAGCTTATTATGCAAAGAAAATTTTGCAGCTAAAGGTTGCCTTTCAGTGTGCGACCTCAGAAGCAAGTAGAGGTCAGAGATTTCCCCTGATGAACATCCCTGGCAAGTGGTAATAACAAGCTGTTTTTTTTACTGAATTTTCCAATTTCTGGCAGTTGTGGCAGAATTCTCCGACATGTCTGACTCCCCAGTTCTTCCCTCCTCGTTCCTCAAAACATGGGCTTATTGTCACCATTAACACTGTGATAGCCTCAACACACAAGTTTTCCTGCAAGCAAATGTGGTATCTCTGCTAGCTGCAATTTTAAAGCACCGAACACTTATTTTTCCCATTCTGCTCTTGCCCTAAATTTGAGCTCCCTGATTTTTGTTTTGTTGCCTTTTTAATTGGTGCCCTCTGTAGGTGCCCCTCCGTGGAGCACTCTTGACAGCAGCAGCAAGCCTGGCGCTGCTGAGGAAGAGGAGGCAGCCCCCTGGGGAGGATGTTCGTGGAGAGGCCCGAGTGCCAGACACAGCGGAGGAGCAAGGTTATGTGAGGAGGGCCCTCGGGGAGCTGCAGCAGAAGGAAAAACACATTCGAGGCTGAGAGGGAGGCACGTGTCTTGCTTGGGTACACCAGGACCCTGGGAAACTACTGATGAAGCAGAAAGAAGTTGACTGTCCAGCCTGGCTTACTGCATCCCTTCTGCCTCTGCACCTTGCCCTGTCCTGAACACTGCTTTAGGCTCTAAGCAGTCTGCTCAACTCTGTTGAAATGGATATATAACAATATGACTCCTATACATAGGTCTCTTGGCAGCAGGCTAAGAAGCGCCTTACACTTGCTTTGCCTCCTCTCTCCTGTTGTCTTATCTCATTTCCCAGTATTAACAGTGCTGGAGCAGACTTGCCCTTTCACATTTTCACAACACGGACATGAGTGATAACAATGTCTTCAGGCAGTGTAAGGCTGCTTTCAAAAGATGGTAATAATTCAAATCACAATGCAACTCTAAAATGCCTTCAACCAAACGTCATTTAATTTTTGCTGTCAGCTGTCTGCTTGATATTTGTAGAGAGTCCATACAACTCCATCTGCTACTCTTCTGGCAAGGCTTTTGGATGTTCTGCAGCCCGAGGGTAGAGGATTTAGGTGGGGTTTTGCTTTTGTGTTTTGTTTGTTTGTTTTGTTTTTTGAGGAGGTTGTTTTTAACATTATGAGCTTGCCTCTTAAGGAGGTTTTCCAGTTGTCCTCACCATGAAACAGATTGTTTTCACCTAAGTGCAGTTAAGCTCGCTTCATCAGTACTGAAATTGCAATTATATGGCTTTGGCATAAGGGAGCAGAAAACAGGTTGGTTTCCTGGAGTGGCTGCTGATGCTCAGGTGGTCGCTCCGGCCAGCATCCCTGGTGAGGTCTGCGTGCCGACGAATCCTCCCCTCAGCAGTGCTGCTTCCTGAAGAACCAGCACCGGTGTCCGGATTGGGAAGCTGATGTGCTGTGAAATGACAAGCTCTGACACTCAGGTCAAGTTTTGTGTAGTTGCCAGGTTTGTGTTGGGTTACACACCTGGAATGGTCAGTTTGGTTTTCTGTGAGAGAATATATGGAGAGAGGCTTCTCTGGGTGCCTGTTTGGCACCTGCTGTTTTCCCCGGCTCAGTTACCTTGTGAGACACTTCTCATCTGTTGTGAGGGAAAGGAGAGCCTGCCGAGACCTGCCTGTCACCGTGGTGTGGGTGCTGCCCGCCCCGGGAAAGCGCTCCGCACCCTTCAGCGTTCCCCGTCACGCGACCGAGCGACGGGCTCCGTATGGAAATGTCACACCGTGCTATTTCAGTGGCACCAAACTGATGGATTCCGTGGCTGGGAGCCAGTGCTGTGCACAGCGGAGCCTTGGCGTGGCAAGAGGGGCCCCTACCCTGGGTAGGCTGCACCTGCATCCTCAAACTGCGTGTTCCAGGCAGCTTTTGAGCATTTCCCAATACCAATACCAATATCCCCAATAGAGAGGTGCTCCAGAACCTCTCTGCGCAGTTTGTTCCAGCGCTGAGTCGCTTTCACACAGAGGCCTGTGCTCGTGTTCACACAGAACTTTCTGTGTTTCACTGCTGAAACGCTTCAGTGGGTGGCAGTCCTGTCCAGAAATGCTCACTCTTAGAATTGCACTTTTCTTTCCTATTTGCTCTTCCCTTTGAAGCAAGCTTTCCTACTTCACACTCTTCTCGGTTCCCTTCCCATTTTCTGCTCAGGGCTTGCTGGAGCAGAAGGCTCTCCCATTATCTGGCATTGCCACGGTCTGCCCATTCTCATGGTAATTCTGTTGCAAAAACTGAGTATCTGCCTTGCTTGCAAGGAGATTTGTGAAACCAAAAGTGATTTTTCTTCTCTGTCAGATTGGGGGATAATGTTGCTTCTTGCAGAGTTTTGAAGGATGTTATTTTTGGAAAGTAAATTAATTCATTCACTTATCCAAAGGTCTCATTGGACATTCAAAGGCTGACATTCCTTTGAAAGAACATATAATCAGAAGTACTATTTTAAAAATAGCTGTATATCCAAGTGTTTTGGAAAGAATCAGTATTGACTATTGCCAATAATTCATACATCTAAATATTCAGTCACTACTGAACATCTCTTTATATATATATACACATATATATATGAATTATTATATATATAGCTTTTAACAGAAGACTTTAATAAAAGCAAATTAGAAGCCAAAGTGATAATCTTTCTCAAGACAGAGTTAGGAAGTGCAGGTCAGTGGACTTTCCTCAACAGATGCAGCTTTGGACAAGATTAGATGATTTAATGCCCAAAGCGCACAAGTACCCTGTCGTCAGACGCCCAGGAGCCATGTGGAATAATGAAAAAGTTAATTTTAGCCTCCTTGTGCTGTAGGAGAGGCTGTTACAAATAGTGTTTGTAATCAAACAGCAACATACACTTGAGCTGGGATAATCAGTTGTTTACTGACTTGTTCTCATTCCTGTTATCCTGTGTAATTCTCGTTGGCATCTCATCATGTCAGCTTAGCTGGCCGATATAAATAAAATCTTCCGAGGAGAAAAGCCAAGCCGTTCTTTTCCTGTGCAAGAAATGCAGGGGGCAAGGAGTAGGGAAGAAGGATGTGAATGGAAAGACAGACTCTAGCATAGTTCTGTTGTAGAATTGTCGCTATTGTCCGGAATTCAGGTGCTTGTTAGACATTGTGGTCTGTAAGGGTCTGCGTGGGCTCCCTGAAGCCCCTGTTCCCCCTCAGTAGGCTGAAGCCAGCAGTTCTCAGCCTGTGGGCGCAGCCTTCCTGCCTTTGGCCGCCCAAACCACGTTGCCTTGGCCGCCTCTGGGTTGGGGCCGGGGCGCCGCCGGCACCGGCGTCTGGGCCGGGCCAAGGCGGCTCCGGCCGCTGGAGCAACAGGCGGCCGCTCCGGTTGTTGCTGCCGCCCGCGCTGCCGAGGGTAGCGCCAGAGCTTGGGCTGTGTCCCGGGCACCGCTCCTGCCGCGCTCACGGGCAGCGGGCAGCCCCTGCGCACCCAGGGAAGCTGGTTCAGCTCCCATACAGCTCCTTTGCTCGTTACAGGCGTGCGCTGGCAACGAGCTGCAGAGTTCCCAGTGAGGATACATGCAGTGGGGCTAATGTTGAGTTCCAAGGCCTGAATTCAAGCTTGCAGGGTTGGAGCTTGGTTGGGCAGATTGTCAGAATTACCCATTAACTAGCCTGCTTGGCAGTTTGATAAAGGTAAGCTTAAGTATAGACTGGAATCAGATGCAGTGTTAAAGCAAGCTGTGTTAACAGCAGCCTCAAGATAATGTTGAGGATTTGTCAAGTCAAGAACACTGGAAACGACATGTATGTTTTATAATGGTGTAATTTAGAGCTAATTCAAAATGTTAAAACAAAAAAGAACTCCTAAGGTAGTGTAATACTTATCTGAGGTGTGAAGCCATTCTGAAATTGTGAAGATAATGAAACACACATGGAGATGAAAGACAAGGTAAAGCACGTGGACCCAACAGTATTAAAAAGGATAGGGTAATATGTCTTTATTAAGACAAATAAAGATGAATAAAGCCTCTGAGTGCAGTGCCAGAGATAATTTCTTTTAGCATGCCTGAGAGTCCATAGTATATAATCCAACACTGCATTGAATAAATCTGCTGTGTGAGAAACTGACTTTTACAAGTTTACAGCTGCGTTGACCCCAGGGTCCTTTAGGAGGAGCTCAGCACGTGACCAAATTGGGCCCTAAAGACAGATTGAACCTTCTTGGTCATTTTTTTAGCAGATTTCTGTATAGTTGAATGCTGCTGCTGGAAATGCTGAGGAAAGAGCAAATCCATTGGGCTGGAGACTCCCACTGCTCCCAAGCACTCGATATTGCATCACCTGCAGCAGGACTGACCTCACGCAGTCCCATTAGCAGGGTTAACGTGTTAACGCTTTCAGGAAAGGGGGCTGCACGTTCCCTTGCTTCCAGCCCGCTGCAAGTGTCAGCTCGAGGCGGGGGGTTCGCACTGGCATCGGCCAAGGTTGCTGAGAGCTGGCAGGAGAGATGCGGCTGCTGTGGATGAGCTGCCCAAGTTGTTAAGCGTCAGCATTGCCCTCCTGTGATATTAACGGAGGAAAAAATATGACTAGTCTTATGTTTTTGTTTGGGTTCTCTATGATTTAGTGAGGGGAAGGGAAAGAGGTGGAAAGGAGGGGAAAAAAGATGGGTAAAAAGTTGCTGCTTCTCTGTAATCTTAGAGGAAATATAAGTATCTATATGATATTCTGGCCCAATTAAAGTCAGCTAGGACTTCAGTTGTGGGGCAATTGAAGCTGCTGATAAAATCCTCATTTCAGAAGGACTGCTGGCTTTGATTTTAGAATCTGATTGTTCATCTCATAGCCCATTTGTTACAGGTATCCCTCATGGAAGCAATGAGATCAGAAGTGGAAAATACATGAAAATAAAATCAATCCTTTTTTTTTTCTTTTTTTTTTTTTGAAAGTAACCTGTATGAAAGAATATCACTTCATAATTGTGCTGAGCAATAGACTTGAAAAGAAATTATTGTGCTTAACAACTCTTTTAAGCTCAACTGACATAATTTTCCAAAGTTTCTTATTTTTCTTCTCAAAGGTAAAACAGATGAGAGGCTTGTGAAACACTTGACAAATCAAATCAAGGAATGGTCCTTCTATGGTAGCATAACTGTTGCTCTCAGTCGTGTTCATGAGTCACTGCTCACAAGACTTGCAACTGGACTTAAGAGGCCTGTAGTAGATTTTGGGTAGCTGGTCACATAAAAATAAGTTCCCCAACTTTGTCATTTTTGTGCAGATGAATAATGTGACACCAGAATATTGCCTTGACATCATACAGAAGTTTGAAGTCTCGGAAGAAAACAAGGAGCAGAATGTTTTGGGTATTGAAGGTAAACTTCTTGAGTTTTTAGTTATTTTCGTGGCTTGATCTATTGTAGGAGAATAGAAAAATTTAACACTGTGTATAGATTATAATATTTGGTGGTTGTGATAGTGTCTTACATGGGAGACCAGCAGTCAGTAGTGGTAGGTGCCTCTTTGTGCGTTATGGGAGGGATGGATGGGAGAGCAGGCAGGGTGAATTTCCGAGCAGTGCTGTGCTACCCACTCCTGCTGCGTTTTTTTTTTTATTCTGCTCTTTTTTTTTCTTTTTTTTTTTTCATTCTGCTCTCTATCTCCGTAGATCTGGAGCCCCTCCTATACAATCCCCTCTTTTATGTTTATGTGAAATAAAGAATAAAGTAAGGATTTTTGTTTTCTTTGTGTTTTAGTGGCTTGTTCACCTTGTTTGCCAAAGCAGTTGCAGTTAGTGTATTGACAGTCCCATTATTATCAAATTCCACTCTGAATTGTTAATTTGCTCAGAGGGCTGTCATGAAGCAGAATAATTTGCTGCATGACTTCTGGGTGAAGGGGAGGGGTCTTTCTCCACCCTGCGTAGCCTGAATGCAGCCTTCCAGTTCTGCAGGAAGCTTCCTCTGTGACTCTGGGCAATTCCTTTAAGCTGAAATAAAGCAGAGCAGACAAACTGTGACATTTAAGAAGAGTATTTGGAAAGCGGCGTGGAGCCACCGCAGTGAGCGCAGCGCAGGCTGCGAGGGCTGGGGCGTCGCTCAGAGCAGGGCTGCAGGAGAGGGTCAGGGGGCTCCTCAGAGTGCAGGGGGGCTGCGGGGCCAGTAATGGGCCACGGGCATGGGACTTCTGATCTCAAGTCAAGAGACAAGCTTGGCTCTTGGTTCTGTCCTGTGATCCACGTAAGTTATCAGATCTCCCACTGCCTTCAGTAGGTGTGCGTGCCCTTTGGTTGTGTTGTTGTGATGCTGTCGCTGCCTTCTGAGGATGATTTATCATCAACCGGGAGCCCTGGGGGATCAGGAGCAACAGAAAGTCCTGGCCAGGCTGCAGTCAGAAGGGCGTAGGGGTTACCAGTCTGCAAGGGAGAAAAAGAAGGAACGGACAAAGGTTTTTCTCAACAGTAGTAACTTGTCTTTTACCCACACCCTGTATTTTTGCCTTCCCTTTTTATCCCCTAGAATAATTACAAGAGAGGATATTTGCAACCACAGAATTGTAACGGAGCCAGCAGACCCTTCTCTGTTGGTGCTGGCCTGGTTTTGTGTGAACCGTGAGAGGCTGCTCCAGCACTGTCACCTTTGCACGCTGGATTTGACGTAGAGGGATTCTCCAGGGTGCAGGGAGTTACGCTGGCTTTTTTGTCATTGCTTCTTGAGGGTCTGAAGGAAATACCTGTTTTGAAAAGAGATTATGTAGTCAGCATGCAGCTCTAAGGGTTTTTTTTTCAGCCTTCTCATGTTGCTCCTATTTATTATTTAGATCTATTTGAATTCTAGTTTCTATATTTGCTATTCTTTGTTAATTGATTTCTTATGAACCTCTTAGCTTGGTGCCATGTTTTGCAAATGCTTGTTATTTTTTCAGCAAGCATAAATGTGCTTTCCTAGATTGTATTCTCTTTTTTTAATTCAAAACTCTCAAAATTGCCCAAAGGCAGAGGTTGGATCTTGGAAATATGCTCTTCTCAAAGTCATGAGGACTCCCATGGCTTCAGTGAGGATTATCTCTGTTGATGTGAGCTGTAGATGGTGTCTGTACATCCTCTTCAGAGCAGCTTGCACATGAAATGGGCAAACTCCAGACAGCAGTTAACGTGCTGAGAATATGAGATACAGGAAAGCAAATGCAATTCAAGATTAATGTGATTATGCAGTTCATCAGCTTTTGAGCCTTGAGTTAACAGCGACAAGGGTGAGCAGGTGCCAAGAGTGCAGATTGCTCGTTTGACGAGATAGACCACACGCATGGAAAAGCTGTTCCTCTTTGTCCCAAGGTTTCACCAACTTTATGCGCAGTCCTGCTTGTGATGTGTTCAACCCGCTGCACTGCGAGGTGCACCAGGACATGGACCAGCCGCTCTGTAACTACTTCATTGCCTCGTCGCACAACACCTACCTGACGGGGGACCAGCTGCTCTCGCAGTCCCGAGCGGAGATGTACGCGCGCGTGCTGCAGGACGGCTGTCGGTGCATTGAAGGTAACGGGTGTGCAGCTTGCGGACTGTGAGGGAAGTTATTGAAGATTTAGGTTTGCCACCAGATTTGTGTTTTAATACTGTTGTACTTTTGCTAACAACTTTAGGGGTAAATTCTGTTTTTGACTAATGTAACCAGAAAATTTTATATTGAGAATGACCGTCTCAGGCAAACCCCGGAGCAAACAGTAGATAGCTGTAGACTTTGTGTTCTACTGCACCTTTGTGATTTTACATTACTGTTTAATGTAAGGGGGGGAAAAAAGCAGTTTTAGGTTGAAAATCGTTTATTTAATATAAAAAAGAAAACGTGTATGTTGTTAAACTCAGTGCAAAGTCATACTGGGGTGAATGAAACTTGCTGGCACCTGCGTGGTGCAATAATGTACCTGGGTTCTCCTCGCAAACAAGGTGAGCAGAAGTGCATGAGATCGTGGGCATCTCTTAATGTGCAGGGCTTGTTCTCTTAACAGTGGATTGCTGGGACGGTCCAGATGGGGAGCCAGTAGTGCACCATGGCTATACCCTGACTTCTAAAATATTCTTCCGCGATGTGGCAGAAACGATCAATAAATACGCCTTCCTCAAAAACGAGTAAGTGAAGAGTCAAGTATCTCTCCCAATGTCCTTTCAGAGAGGTCATTCCTTTCACAAGGTTGGTCATTTGGAAGCTGTCTCTGTGTCCTGTGTGGTAAATATCATGTGGAAATACAACATTAGAAAGTCTGTGCATTTCTTTAAATGCACCTAAAAAGTGTAAGGGTGATTATTTTCCCATGAAATATTTATTACTCAACTGTGCAAGCTCATTACCTTTCCTATCAATCAAGTTAGAAAGTTCAACCTAAGTTAAAGGCTTTCAGTGCATTGTAAACTCAAGAAGATTTCTGTTTGATATAATCTCATTTCATATTTTATATATATAAAACAATTTCCTGCATTCTCTACCTAGGGTTAATTCTTTATTTCAGCAGTAAAAGAGAAAAGCTGTCTCATATGTAGCATAGGAAATACAGAATATCGAGTATAATTCTTTCTACTTCATCTTACTACTTCATAACAAAGATTATTATGAAAATCATGGAGTGCTTAAGTAGCCTCAAAAATCATGAATGGATGTATAAAATATTGAGTAGCCTAGAAAGGATGCAGGGAAAGTAGATGTTTACTTAAAAGAATCAAATCAAATAAAAGAGTCAACGGGTGTGGGGGAGTACCCAAGCTGGAAAATTAGGTGTCCTCAGTTAGGAACAGGAGCTGGTTCTTTATTTGGTGTATTGTGAGTCTGTAGGGTTCCTTACCATACAATTCTGGGGCTGCTCAGAATTTGTAGAAGGAAGAAATAAGATGCTATGTATAGATATAATGCTTCTGACTCAGAAAACTTCATCTGCAAATTCCTGGAGCCTGGAGAGTATTCTGGAAGGTCCTGCCAAATATTTTTCCTGATATCCCTTGGCAGAGGTTGTTGGCATGACTCACTATAGCTGTTCTTATGACCTTCAATTTATTTAAATTTATGTTGTGTTATTTGTGAGGTTCCCTTGCAAAGCATTGTTACAATATTATTTGGGGGTTTTGTTTTAGGTTTCCAGTGATACTGTCCATCGAAAATCACTGCAGTATTCAACAACAGAAGAAGATTGCTCAGTACTTAAAGGAGATATTCGGTGACAAACTGGACTTGTCATCTGTCATCACTGGAGACTCCAAACAGCTTCCTAGCCCTCAGAATTTGAAAGGCAAAATCCTGGTGAAGGTAACTTGCTACTGGCATCATGCTCAAAACGCGCTAAAAGTCGGCATGTGGTGTTTATCCTGGTTCCTCTCCCTTTGGCCCTGGAGAACCTCTCTGGCAGTAGCGTAAGGATCAGAACAGATGCAGAGAGTGAGTTAAAATTCCAAGCTTTTCACTTCGGGGGCTTTGGAAGCGCATTTACTTGACAGGTATCCCAAGATACTTCCATAAATATTTTAACAGACAGGCAATAACAACTCCAACATAAGGAAATTCTTCCCGCTTATTAAGCGTCTTATTTGAGAGTCTCAAAAGCAGTTAGAGAGATGCTAGTTTTTTAAATGCTAGCATTTGATTATGAGGGAGGGGAAGTGATATAAAATGCATCTTTATGATTAGGGTGAAATGTGATAGTTACCTGAACCTTTATTGATATGGCCTTTTTGAAATTAGTATCGTTTATGCTACTAGTAGATATTTCTTTCTCTGGTTTGTATCTCTGTAGTATTTACGTGTTGTCCTACAGTCTTTACTTGCCCTAAATATTCTGGAATAATATAAAATTACATCTGAAACCGATTCCTGCATTTTCTTACATTTCACCTCCACCTCGCTATCAGCAGCATTCCATGAAATAAGGTGGTGTTTTCCTGGTTCATCCTGTGCTTAGGAGAGAGAGAAGGGCACCTTAGAGGTGGCTGAGCAGCCACGAGGGAGGAGGTCTCTAGAATGTCACATGCACCATGAATAAGTTGAGCCTTGTAAATATAAGCAGATAGCATCGTTTCTGAAAGAAATTTCAAAGACCACGATGGATATAATAAGAAGGAAATGCTAGACAGGGCTTTGAGAGGACAATTAATACAAGTATAGCTTATTGGATCGTCTCTTTCTAATTTACTTTGATGCACGAAGGCAATCACTCACATAGAGACCTGAAGATAATGTTGCTTCCTCTACTCTCCGTATCAACCTGTCTGTAAAGATTCGTTATTTAGGTTTGAATTTACTCTGGATATATTTCAATAACTGCTGATCTATCTTGCCTGTGTTGTTTTTCCAGAAGTTGCCAGTAACCCTTGCTGGGCACTCTTCTGTTGCTGGGAACTAGTCATGGAATTAAAGTACTTCTTTTCTAATGGAGCTAAATAAGACCATCATAGTAATGAATTAGCAGCTACTTCTGGGTGGCTGTACTTTTACACGAGCACGCAGTATCAAAATAGGTTTTATTTATTTATCAGCTCTGCGTGTTGATGGCTACATGCAGTGAGTTGTGTCTGCATTTTCCCTTTCCACAACAAAACCTTTTTTGTGATAATCTGGTTCCTTGAGCCAGTTTGTTTTGAGGCTCTGAAAGTGAATCCTAGACTCTAGTTACAATTTAAATAAGGAATATTTGGGGAATGTGCTGCTTTAGGCATTGTCCCAGGTAACACTAACCATGTGTGTATTTATTTTCCTCATTCTTGCCCTTTTCTCATTTTTAGGGTAAAAAGCTGCCATACAGTCTTGGAGAAGATGCTGAGGAAGGAGAAGTTTCAGATGAGGACAGCGCTGATGAAATAGAAGATGACTGCAAGTTAAAGCTCTGCTATGTATGGATATACACAGACTTCCCAAGACTGTAACAACTCAGCATTTCTTATATCCATATCCCAAAATCCCACTTAGAGCTTTTAGCAGACTAAATTCTTCAGGCAGGTTCTTAGGATATGGAAATAATATCACTCAACATTTAGATATGGATGAAATTGTTCTGGGAACCTCCATCTTTACCTTGTCATTAAAGAACACATAAGACATAACAACAGATTTAAATACTTGGCACTAGGATATGTTGGTGCCGACACTGTAAGCATGCTAGGCTCTTTCAGATACAAATGTGTAGTCCTGAAGATAAGGACAAGTTGGTTAACTGTACAAATTCTAGGCAAAAGTTATGAAAGGAGATATAGGAATGATGAAAATCTTTTTTTAAAAATCTTTTTTTAATTTTTTTTTAAATTCCTCTGTTAATTTTTTTTTTATCTGTCGCCACAAGCTGTTTCTGTTCCTCTTTATTCTTACCTCTTGTTTATTTTTCTGCAGTTAGTTTTATTAACACTTTCTTTGCTATCAGCTGAGACCAGTGCACAATGCCAATGCGTGCTATCTAGCAGGTACTTTTCCCCAGTCAGGAGGCAGTCACGGCTGCCTTCTGTGTTCAGATTTCTGATCTAGGGCAGTAAGAATAGATAAAATTGAAATTAATGTAATGCTATTTATCTCCAGTTTTGATTGTAGCTCAGTGAGTTTGCCTTTTAGTCAGACAGAAGCACATAAGCAAAGTTCTCCTTTGCTGTTCATGGTTTGCATATTGAGCTTTTAATTTGCATGCATTATTTGTGCCTGCTACTGCCAATTTAATATGTTCAGAATAGCTTGGGATTTGCTTTTCAGGTAGCAGAAGTTGCTGTCTGAACTGATTCAGAGGAAGCAGATGTTCATGCCAGCTTTCCCCCTACCCTGACTGCTAAAAATGCTAGTGTCAGCACAATTGTTACAAGATTCATGTATTTTACATCAAAGAATCAATTTCATTTTTTTTTCCCTTATGTTAAAAAAAAAAAAAAAAGCACTTCATGTTAATGCTTCATGTTAGATGTATAGCTTCATACTATAGCCTTGCATCAAGTGGATGAATCCTAGGATAAAATCAGTCTAATCAATGACTCAAAATATTACTTTTAATATTTCCTACTGCACTGAAAATACTTGATTTTAACTGATTTCAGGGGAAACTTGAACACTCTGATCTCTTAAATTTTTAAAAATCCGATCGATTTTAAGTACATGTGCGTATATCTTCGGAATTAAGTCTGGGAAGAGAGTTTGTGTCAAGCGACCGTAAGTTCAGTTCTGTTAAAATAAGATATTGCTCAGGAGTGCTGAAAGCGGCATAATTCCAGCGCGTAACGCAGCAGCCTGCGCCGTTAACGTGTCTTGGACACTTGTGGTGAGCTGCTGCTTCCCAGGCAGGAGGAGCCCAGGCAAAATCTGATGCAAAACACAGCAGGACTTTTGGGGCTAGAAAAGGAGAACGCTGAGATTGAGCTTTCTCCTAAGGCAGGAGAGGTCTCGCCTTCCTTGGAAGAAAGGAAGGTGCACACATTTTTATATAGAGCTCATTTTTAAGTGCCTTAATGGGCCTATTTTATGTTTGCCTAGTCTGTACTACTGTTAATAACCACGATTAACCTCTTTCTTTCTTGCTGGAGAAGAAATCTAGTAATATTTCCGTTGTCTAATACTTTTGAGGACCTGCGCAAGTGCACTAGATGACAATTCATGTCATGCCCTGAAAGAGGTCAAGGACTTTCAAAATGAGGAGCTAATGCTAGGGACAGATTCTTGAGTGATCTAAATCGTGGGCTGTGCTTTGGCAAGGCACTATAAATTCCTTGTCAGGAGGACTAAAGAAAAAGAAGGCAGTAAAAGCCACCAGAAGATGCAGAATCAGGCAGGATTATGCAAGAAGCTCTTTCTTGCACAGGCAGAAGGATGTTGTGAGCACTATTTGGCCTCAAGCACATATAATATTTCCTCAGGCTATCCAGAAAATGATACTGAATTTCTAACGGAATTTCTTAATGCCTTTCAGAGTAATGGTGCAACTGAGCACCAGGTGGAATCTTTTATAAGAACGAAACTTGAATCTCTGATAAAAGAATCTCAAATCAGGGACAAAGAAGATCCTGACAGTTTCACTGTGAGAGCACTTCTCAAGGCAACACATGAAGGTTTAAATGTTAATCTGAAACAGGTACGTGGGTTTCTTTCCCGTTGCTCTCTTGATATTAGACAATGCAGTGTGCATTGTAGATTGATCAAAGGAAAAAGCTAATGATTTATGAAGAACTTTCCAAGTTGTTTACATTTTCTTTAAAATGTGAGCTGGAGATTGTTTAAGAAATACGTCCTGAGAGGATTTGCACAGTTAGAGGTGGAGAGTATGGAGGTGCAAAGTTAATTTCCTTGTAAACCTTAAAGGTTTTTAATTCAATAAATACAGATATTGCAAGTGATTCTCAAACAAATGGCTTTGTGTCTGTGCTGTTGGGGAAGGGTCCCTTTTGTACTGCCTCACTGCCATCAAGGCTGCCCATGGTGCCCGAAAGCAGGCAGCCACCTTTCCTGTTGTCAGCAATGCTACAGAAATCACTCAAATGCAGGACTGTGCTTTTACTGCTCTAAACGAGATTTTGAGTATTTTTGTGCCCAGACTGTTTTATATTCACAATTGTGTGTGTTTCTTTTCCCTTTTGGCATCAAACTATTATTGCAAAACAGTGAAATGCAAAATGTTTTGGACTTTTGAGTGCATAAATAGCTTGTGCCCTGAATCTGTGATTAGCCTATTTCCATCTGCACCGAATGTGAGGACCAGTTATGATAAATAGAGAGTACCTTGCTCTGCAAGGAGGGGCTCGCTCTGTAACACGTAGAGTCTCCTTCGAGGCCGGCTTCATGTGGTTTTGTTTCCTGCACGCCATCCCACTCCTTCGGTTACATGCAGGTCTTTGCTGTCTCCTGCTCCGAGCCTGGACCTGTCAGATTTGTCCGGGCTTTTCTGCAGCAAATATATTCTGCTTGTCTGGATGGTGCCCTTGAGACTCTGCTCAAAGCTGGGTCGTGGCGGTAGGAGGATGGCAGAAAGCAAGGACAGAGCCCTCCACCCTGCGCCACGGGGCTGCGTGTGGCTTTGCAGAGGGGTTAGCTGGGTGCAGCCCTGCGAGGGGAGCCCTGCGTGGGGAGCCCTGCGTGGGGAGCCCTGCGTGGGGCTGCAGCCGCCCTGGCCCGGAGCGCAGGCGCCTCTCCCGCGGGAAAGCCTCGGCTCAGGCAAGGAATAAAGCTGCCCCTGGTTGCCACAGGCACCCCCGTTCCCTGGCAGCTCAGATGCTTTCGGAACTTCTAGGAAATGGAAACTGATTAAAAATTGACTTTTGAAGAGATCACAAAAGCCTCACATGAAATTGTTTAGTATTAGGGTTAATATTTGTTGTGGTGGTTGTTGTCACTATCAGATATTCCCTCTCATCTGGGAGAGACAAGTACTTTATCTGCCCAGCTTTCCTTCTACAGATGCCCTACAAAGACTTCCAGCTTGAGCTAGGAATAAATGTTTGAATAGGAGGCACAGGAATTACTGACTTTCCTGGACCCGAGTAAAGCACCCAGCATCCTTCCTATGGTAACCAGATGTGAGCTCTGAGGCTGCTTTCTGCTGACTAACGAGTTCACTGACATGTGCTGCGAGATGCTGGGGGACTTTTCAGCACCTTTGGGTCTTTATCCTGCTCTGGGGAGGATGAAGGGATGTGCTTTTCTGGCAGGAAAGGCTAGATGGGGCCAGGCACCGTGCAGCTGATGTGCCTGGGCATGGCTGCGAGCGTGGGGCTGCCTCGCTGAGCTCTGCATGTGTCTGCCTGAGATTTTTCCCTCTCTCTGTTTTGTGGTTACCTGTATGGGCACGGTCACGCATGTGGGGGTAGCTTTATTGATGTCTGGTAGGTTTTTCTACACAGCTGGTTATTGTGATGAATTTTAATGTTTTTACATTTTTTCTTCCTATTGGAGGATTGCTATGCTATCAAGTGTGGAAAGCAATTAGAAAAGTCCTGTAATGGATTTTGGATTTAAATTTGTGTTCAAAGGGCAGTATGTTGTGTTTAGACTTCAGTTCACCGTTACCTTTATTTTCCAGTATAATTAAGAATCACATGACATGAGTCAGGTTGTCATACCAGAATGCATATTCGGTTCAAAATAGGTCTTTTAAAAACGACAGCAGAAAAAGAAACTTCCTAAGGTGGATACCTCACAGTTACACTATTTAATGCACTCTTTGTCTGCACAGAACCTGGATGCAAAAGAAGGTGGAAAAAAGTCTCATGGTCGATCGTTAATGGGCA
>JAVCKT010019287.1:0-20605 GCA_032273925.1 Rhynchotus rufescens | reverse complement strand
GCTGCTTTCAGAGTGACCTTGGGTATTCCAGAATTTAGGGCTTATTATGAAGGGGTCTTCAGTATTTTTTATTCTTGGGCTCTGGTAATTGTACTCTGACATACATTCTCTTACTCTGAACTTGTCTTTACCACTTCTTATCTTTGTTCAGACAGCAATTTAGTGTTAAACTGTAAAAGGAACAAAACAAATCAATCACCATTGAAAACCATCAGAAGGGCCCCAGGAATGCTTTCTCCACTGGAAATAACAAACTGAGTAATGCGAGCATGAGTAACTGTAATATAATTCAGTTTAAGTTAATGCAAAGTTAGACAAAATAAGGTCTGTAAGATCTCATTTTCCAAAGGTTTGACATTGAGGGGAAAAAAATGGAAAGAGTTATTGAAACCAATTAAACAGGCATGCACAAGAATTTGGAGATTTGGAGCGTACCTTCTCATGCCAATAACACAACAAATCTGGATGCTGGGGGAGAAGGAAAGCAGACTGCAGAAAGCAGCCAGGACCTCCCCTAAGCAGCATCTCTGATCTGCACTTCTGGAGACAGCAACTTAAGTTCTTAAAAACAACTAAAAGCCATATGAAGAGCAGTCTTAGAAATCAAAATGTCTTGCCAGAAAGGAAATGATAAGTGCCAAATTTGTTCCGAGTCAGAGCTAGAAATGCAAATAAAAACAAACTATTCTTGTTAGTCTATTAACAAAGAAAAATAATGTAGAAATTTTAAAAATGGAATAGCTGAGGCTTGACTGGGCTTGAGAATTACTGTTTCAGCCACTAATGTGATAAGGCACGTGAAGTCTCATATAAAAGCAGGTATATCTGGAAAATGCAGTAAAATCATGTAAGGCCTGGTGAGATTTCCTCCAGGATACTAGTTCTCCTCAACTGCAGTTGAAAAAAAAAAAAAGAAAAAAGCTCCAAACAAACAAAAAAAAAATTAAAAAAAAAAACAAGAGTGTAATATGAAATGAAAAAAGTCTGAGTTGGTCAGCCTACCCAAACAAGCCTGCAAGGAGAGATAATTTGTTCTCTATAAACATATTAGTGGAGTAAATGTCAGAGGAGGAAGATGAGGTAATTAAGCTAAAGGAAAACATTGTCACAAGAACTAATGAGCAGAGACTGACCAGAAATATCCTCAGGGTGGACTTGTGCATTTTCAAAAGAGTTTAATTCTGGAAGATCTTTCTCTTTGGAGCAAGATGAAGGAAAATAAGTAGTTTTAAGTTGGTCCTTGGTCAGTTTGTGAGAGAGATAATGCAAGGTGGTCTGCCAAAGCAAAGGACTAGACTTCATGCCTGAAGAGACCCTTTCCATTGCCAACTCTCCTGCCCTGCCAGTGTCCCTTCATTGTTAAGCATGGATGTCAAGTAAGAGTGATGAGTCCTTTGGGATTCTTCATGACAGGGACCTTGAGGAAGGGGAGGAGCAGCTGCCTATTATTTTGCCCAGCCGCACCATCAGGTCAGCAGTACCCGGTGATGGACAGTGTCAAAGGCAACCAACTAATCAAGCATGAGGCTTTCAATGGATCTACCTATTGCAACTTAAAATGGGGCTCATTAGTGGAAGGCTGCAGCACAGAGCATGTGGTGTGGATGGGGGATGTCAAAGGCACTGGACATCTCATTGTATGCTTTCTCTATACTCAAGGCCATACGCATTAGAAAACTGCTTTTCCTCTGGCCACTTCATTGTTGTCCTTTCTATTCTTTGGGATTTTTCTTCACTCAAAACCTACTCTCCATTCAGCAATTCTGCTTCCTTTCTTTCTCAGCTATCTTTTGCCTTAACCCTCTCTTTTTTGTTCCTACCACTTCTGCATTGAGGGATAGTAGAGACACTATAACAGAACAGAACCCCACTAAGCCTTTATATTTACATGTCAAGCAGCATGGGAGAAGAAACAGGTAGACCTGCCAACAACCTTAAGCTTGCACTGCTAAAGAAATAGTGAAATATATTGAATATTGGCTGCTACTTTAACACTCTTGTAGTAATTAAAAACTCACTACTGTCTCTGTTGTTCTGCATCCCTTTCATAGGCATCCAAATTTAATAAAGTTACCTGGAATGTGGAATAAAACCTCCAGGATTTCAAACTTTGGCATTAAAGCTCATTCTCAGCCATTTTCAATACCCCCAGGGCAGCTGTTTAACATCGTGTTTCTCCCCATGTTTTCTCTCATGAAGATTTTATATTTCCAAGTCACTGAACACAGTGCTGCAATTGCTACTGTTTAAATATGTTCTAATGCACAACATTTTAAATCTACAGGGCAGTAATCAACTCCATCCACGCAATGGGGCTTTGAACACCAAAGTGCTAGGACATAACGGAACAGCCACATACACATTGAATTAGTGAAATTGAGGGACCTAAGAAATCTGCTTTGGCCTAGAAAGCCAAGTTTCAAGGATGATATGCCAGATGCAATGCCAGGCTTTTCCCAATATCCTTGATACCTGTACTGTTACAGTCTCAAGGATGATATCTGTTCCAGTCTGTCTAAGGTGTCACCCAAAACAGAAGATGTGCAGGAGATGTCCTACTTGACTATTAGTTGCTCCTTACCTGCGAGACCCTTTCTGGCCCACTCAGGAAGTGAACTCCAGATTAGGGAGTGAGGCAATAGATCTAGTGCAGCAACATGTCAAAACACATGGGAAAGCTGAAAATCTGCATCTGGTACCACTTTTCCTTCTCAGGCTGGTGATGGACTCAGGAAAGAAATGAAACAGATACTGACAAGCAAACCTCCAAAATGCCTAGCAAAAAGCTTAAATTAGCAAAGGTGTTGTTAGATACGTGGATCTAAGAAAAAGAAATGCCTTTAAAACAGTCCACAAGTAAAGCATATGCTAGAGCCTTACCAAAAGGCTAGTAAGCCTATTTCTTTTGCCTGATTTCAAAGAGGAACAGATTTGTGATGCAACTGTTTTCAGCTGCCTGTTAAACCTGCACAACCAAAGTTGTCATAACTTCAAGGATAAAGAGAATAAGAGCCTTGTATACTCTAGTGAAAGTGTCAGAGCCTCACTCCCACATCCACCCCACCTTAAATCAACAGTAAAGGGTTCAGTGATTTTCAGGGTAATAGGAATTTGCTCTAATTTGAATGTGACATTAACATGGATATACTGTTCTCAGGAGGACTGACTGTTAAGGGCCAGAGCTGGCCATTGATTTCACACCAAGTTCCCCATTGATCAGTCATGGTGGGAAGTCTATTCATTGAATTGATAGCAGGATACAGCTCTACAGTATTTATTTTCCTTTTAATATAAAGCTTCAATAGCAGACCATGCATAAATTTAATAAAAGCAGATAATAATCTGTCCATTCTGGGAACTATAGACTGAACCTGGGTGGTTATCAGACCTACCCTCACTGCTATAAATCATGTCAAATAGGAGACTCATTTAGCCTTACAAATGAAAAGATTTCTGCTGTTTTAAATACACAGAACATGTGCTTTCTTCTCACTCAGAGTCAGTGAATCAGCAATTGTATTTCATTATGGTTTATCAATGTAAAACCAACAACAGAAGAGAATCTGACTGATTGTTCTATTAAGAACCAAACATTTGAAGGCAACAAAATAACTGTAAACAGTGTGTAAGAATATAGGTAGGAACTCGTGCTATTTATCTTAGTTTATCAATATGCTTTCAGTCATTGCTTTATATTTAGGATTGTAGGTTTTGTTAAGGTCATTTTACAGAACAATGGAGGATGGCTTGAATATGCCCACGCCTCCGTTGAAGGAGCACTAAGCCTGGTAATAGGGAGAAGGGGCTGATGTGGAAATCATTGATAACTACAAGGAAAACTGAATGGGCGGTTCAATTGCACGGGTGCTGTGTCCGCAGTTCAATCTGGGAATAGATCTTTAGAACTCATTTTCTACTAGACACTTGCTTGTAAATGCCTGAAGTTAGGCAAGATGAATTGCATACATAGTGCTTTTGCAGAAGAAATGAGCTGTACTTTTTAAACGTGAGTTGAAAGCCACTTTCCAGATGCAAAAGTGGCTCCAATTCAGCTTTTATTCCTCATGTCGTGAGCTCATCTGCTGCTGAGCAGACGGCATTCACATATCACAGCACAACGGAACAGCACGGCTGTTCTTACTTGCAGAGCCAAACATCAAAGTTCTGGTGAATTACCTCATCTCATTCTTCTTTCTTACGAGCTCATGTGGAAAGAATTAAACATTTGCATTATACGTTACCTGACGTAGCAAATGTGAAATGCTTTTGCATAACTGACCTCTCAGAACAGCTCAGAATGGTGTCAAACAGTTGTTAAAAGAACCATGAAAATTAAGGGCTGGCTGCTCTTATGCTAAGGCTCGAATTCCAGTGATGTTATCTTAAAAAAAAAAAAAAAAAGAAAAAAAGAAAAACTAAAAACAGAAACATTGGAAAGAAAATCAGACTCAAAGTCACAGATTCATTTGTTACTCCATATTTAGCTGATGAGGAAAAAAAATGTTTATATGTAATTCATTCAATTCATTCCCCCCTCAGCAAACAGTACTTGAAAAAATAGTAAAAACTTAAGGAGGAGCGATAGCAACAGAACAGAAATGAAACAAGATGGAACAGGAGGGCAGGGCAAAAAGCTGGGCCAGACTTAGCAATATTAACACCGGCCTTTCTTACTTGGGGTAACTCCATGAATTTCTGAGACTATGAGAAAGGTGAGGTAGGGCTCTGGAATTCACCCCGTGGTTAATGCAAATCTGAAGATTTTGCATAAACTCGTTTGGAATACATGCAGTAGAGAGAAGCAGCAAAAGGACAAGGTCTTGCCTCTGAGCTGATGACAACTGGTGAGTGCAGAGAGCAAGGAATCCGTTCCTGGTGGAGCAGAATGCCTCCTGTGATACCTAGCAAGGAGTCAGAGAAGAAAAGACAGCTGGGGAAAAACCTATAACAAAATACAAGGCAGAAAAGACCTTGGACAGAAAGAACAAAAGGTTTGCTTCTTTTGTAAGGAATATGAAACTAGTCGCTGTACAAATATAAATGCTTGCTTGAGACCAATATGTGGCTGCAGCTCCTCCTGTTTCCAATGTTAAACACAATGAAAAGGTAGTTGTAAAACTGTCTCCTAACCCATGTAAGAGCTTTCATCTGTGTAAGTGCATTTTTTTTTTCAGATTCATACAATGGGAGGCCAGAAGGGACCATTACATCACCTAACCATCCCCGTCATTAAATTTTATCTAGTTCCTAAGCCAAATACCTAGTGATTGGCTAAGAAACAACTTATAGTCAGCTAAAACAGAGCTTCTAAAAGATTTTTACCTTAGACTAAATATCTTGGGAAACGGAGAGTCTGCTTCTCCCGAGGGCATACTCTAACATTTAATCATTCTGACAGTTAAAAAATTACATTTTACCTAAATTCATCTGGCTTCAGTTTCCAGCAACTGATTCTTCTCAGTTTTTTCCTAGACTGGTTAAAGAGTTCCTTAGTACCTTCATTTTCTCCTTGTGAAGGTACTTAGGTATTGCAATCTTTATCCTCCTCGGATAAGATTCAGCTTTTGAGGATCTATCATTAAAAGCAGGAGCAACTGGAAAGAAGACCTCTCTTTTTTTTAAGTATTCAGATTTTTATCTTTTACCTCCAAATTATGGATGAATTGCTTGGTGCCATTAGACCTACCAGCAGAATCTAAATCCCTAAAAACCTCCATTTCTTATGCTTCCCCTTTGATGACTACAATCAAAGATGGGCTGGCTATGCACTAATTTGACACTGGGTACTTTTGGTTTTCTAGTAAAACATATCACTCCATATGCCAGATAAAGAAATTGAGGTTCCATCTGATAATGCAACAGTGGCAAGAATTTAATAGTAATTATCCTGTCCACTTGCACTCTTGCAGCACATTAGCTTTGCTTCCTTATTAATTCCCTAACTTCACTTCTTCTCATTTTTCACCCTAGATTGTGCTATTTTTTATTGTACCAAGAGTTAGTGATTCTTCCTATGTAACACCTAAAAATAGGCATAGTTAGACTAATTATAAGGGAACCAAGGAAGCAGTTTAATATTAAAACAAAAATATGGAATTTAGGTATGTAACTTCTAGGAATATTAGTGGAAATATAAGGAGATGATCAGCACTTCCAGTTTCAATATTTTTTCTAAAATATGATTTTGCCTGAAAAATAACAATACCATTTTCTAACAGGAAACAGGACTGGAAAATATTAGGTCATTTTGACAAAACACAAAAAGGATGCAAAGAAAAACAAACAAAAGTAAACCTATCCTAAACATGGAAATACATTTTCTCCAAATTCTTCTTTTCATATTTTTCAATGATTTCAAGCTCTTAAAAGAGCCAAAATGTTAGGTAAAATATCAAATGACTTCAACATTGACCTTTTAAGTGCAATGTAGAATGGGAAATGATACTACACAATGGGAACTGATGCATATCAAAAAGGAGACATTTTTGCTGGTGATATTGAGGTGGCTTATTATGTGATCTGAACAAAAATCAACCTATTGCCTAAAAGCTGTTCCCACTAACTTGGCAAAGTTACCTCAAATAATAAACAAATCACCACATTTTCATTCCTATGACACTTGAATGGGATAAAATGTTAAATATGTCAGTAGCCATATTTTTACAGAGTGTAAAAGTCAGCCAAATCTAGACATAGGGAAAAAATCATTTTAGATCCATACCTAAGTAAATAAAGGAATTTTATCTCAAGAAATCCAGTTCCAAGTCCTCATTCTTAAAAGCACTAAAAGCAAAGCAAACTAAATGCCATATCCTCCGCCATATAGGCAGAGTCTTCCCAATCCCAGTCCCCACCAACACTCAGACACAGAAATTAGCATTACTAGAAATCACAGGAGCTTGTGGCATCAAAGATATAAACAAAACAAAACAAAACAGAAAGGTTTGTAGGGAGAACAAGCACAAAATCCTCCAATGGCAGGGAACAGGAGGTGAGGAGCAGCTGTGCTGTGCAACAACGCTGTTTGATGCCAGCAAAATCCTGAAAACCAGAAGTTGTTTTCAGGGGTGCGAGGCAGGATGAACTAAGTGTGTTTTGCAGTTGGATTTCTGGATTCTCCCTGCAGTACAAACTAGGATAAACTTTTATGAGTCATTAAAAACTGTAAGAAATGCATAATTGAAGCTTGAGCACTGTATTTTACGACTAGCCTTTTTCCATCTGTTGCTGCGTGGTTATGATTATGCCATGAGGGTACAGTTCTGAATCCACTCTACCGTTGACTTCAGCTGGTGGAGCCTAAGCAAGAGGACTGTCTTTTAACTTTTTAAGAGGCTAAATAAAGCACATCAGTATCTATTACCTAAGAAATCCAGTAGGATTTAATGCCTGGCTGCTTTTAAAAATTATCCTTGGCATTTATCTTCAACTTTGTTTTTTCTGAATGCCTTTTAAAAGCCTGATCCAATACCATACTTTGTTTTTTTGTGTGTGTGTTTTTGTTTCTTTGTTTTTTTAATATTGCCTTAGGAGGATTACTTCATGTACTCCTGGGATATAAACAGAATCTCGTGTCTCATGCTTCTCGTGTCCAGAAAAAAATAAACCTTGAGTGGTCCTTTGTCACAAACAGCTATAAAGAACTGCATATCATGTCCTACCAGTTGATGGAGAGATCCATCACTCTGCTCGCTACTCAGAAATTCTCCCTTAGCTCCAGTGACTAAGCTCAGCTCCCTTAGCTCCAGTGACTTAGCTCTTGAATGCGAGCAGAGGTGTTTTTTGCAGGAGCAGCAATTAAAAGGTTGACCTAACACAGAACCATGGGACCCTGTACCTTTCAAAATAAGTGCAACATCTGATTCTCACTGCATAACCTTTTCCATATAGAAAACATCTGTTATTTTTTTCAATATAATTGCCAGATGATGCCAGACAGTGACCACATTTCATAATTCCTGGCATATGATCATATATTTTCATGTTATCTCAGGGGCGTGCCTTATTCATCTTCTGCTTCTTGCCTCTTGGTCCATTTTTATGATTGATACCTCTCATTCCTCACAAGTTCCGCATTTTATAACCTTTCATTGCAGCACCTGTTTTCTGTCTGAGAAATTCATATCTCATATGCTTCTTGCAAGGATACCTAATAACACACCTTCTAAGCATCTCTGAGTAGGAAGTTCAGCTTTTGCACTATGTTCTCATGAGACCTCTAGGGTCATAACAGGACATATTCAAGCAGTTTTCATAGCTGCTAATTGCAGAGAATATAGGCAAGCAGGTAGCAGGATATTCAACTTATGTAAAAATCATGTCATCTAAAAGTCTTATGTTTGAACAGCTCCTGCTTATGAACAGATCCCACTGAACAAATTTATAAAGTAAAACCAGGAGCATCGGGTCTCCAGATGACCGCCATGCAAACCTCACAGTACATCAAGTTCATGTCTCAGCAAAATTATCCTGGGTAAACTACATTAATTAAAAATGAAGGCAAGGCGGCAGTGGATCACCGTGTGCTAGGAAACAGGAATAAAAATGGAAAAAAAATAAATGAAAACACTTGAGGAAGGAGCTTGTAAAAGTGTGTATCTTTTTTAAAGTGCCTCCTTATAATTATTCTTACAGAAAGCAATCTGTAAGACTGGACTCATCTTTTGTGCTCAGCCTATATTAAGTCTTTCATTTTCCTCACTGACTTAAAGCAATGTTCTTTATTCTTCCCACTTCAAATGAAATATCCACATCATTTGTTAATGCAGGTTGTTGGTTGTCAAAGCTTGTAAGGGTCCTTCACTTTTAGGCAACTCACTCACGAAGCCTTAGGCTTCAATCCATGAGATGTAATAAGGCAAACTGTGATACACAAGCCATGAACAGACTCATATCTATGGAAAAAAGGTTTCACTTTCTAAAGCTCATAGCTCAGGGTAAATTCAGCTAAAATCCTGTATGACTGACATAGCATAAAAGTAATTCTTCTTCATTGG
Organism: Rhynchotus rufescens; assembly: GCA_032273925.1. Lineage (NCBI taxonomy): Eukaryota > Metazoa > Chordata > Aves > Tinamiformes > Tinamidae > Rhynchotus > Rhynchotus rufescens. The sequence goes on along the minus strand of JAVCKT010019287.1, from coordinate 11,609 downwards.
AAATTAGATGATAGTAAAAGAAAAATCCGTATTTTATATAAGATTTTCCTCTAAAGTGGTTTTCATTTTTGTCCCAGGGGAAAGGAGTGGCAGAGAAATATAATTCCATGTTTTGTTCTTTCTGTGTTCATCTTACTAGCTTTTTCTTTGCTAATTTGGGGGTGAGGGAGAATTGTTCCATCACAACCCTTTCACTAGCTCCACCACTCTGATGTAAACACACAATGTAAGGTGTTCAAAGCTTAACAGTCCTTGTCACAATTTTATATGAAAAAGATGGAAAAAGAGATTTTACAAACATGGAATATCCCATGCATTCCTATGAAGATTCAGCTTTAAAATCACCTCCAGGGCCTTATTTTTGTCTGTTTTGTGCCTGATTATTAAAAGAAAGACTAAGCTTGTACCAGTCATAACTGCCAATGTGCACTCCCAGATTCTTTTGCTTAATTTGAAAAAAGGCAATTTCCCACAAGACAAATTGTTATACAAATTTTTCATGAAAAAATATTGATCTTTTAATGGCTACCTTCTCAAATCTTCCTGCTATGTCTTAGCTTTCATATCAAGTGTTCTAATCTGCTCCTTAGTTACCTACACTATCATAAATGCTCACCTGTTTGTTCAGCAAGAACACGGATCCCCCGGAGAGCCTTTTTTTTTCCTGTTATCTTAACAGTAGAGCACAGCCCTACATTGGATGTAGCATGGGCAAGAGATCCTCAGTCCCCTATAATACAGCATATATATTAAGGCAAGAGTTTCTACAATTAGAAGTAAATGTAAATAACTTGGAAATCCTTGTAAAATTACAAAATCTATGCAAAAAAAGACCAACAACTAAATATTGTTTCAGGCAGGGGGGAAGAATTGGTCTTCGAGGAAATAACAAAACTAGAGTTTCAAAGTTTGTGGTAAAATCATTTGAAATACACATCTGCTATTTTGATTCCAGAAAACTTGCCATTTTTGGTCAGTCTTTCTTGACTGTATCACTGGAATTCACTGGAAAGAGAGAGAGAGGCCTGTCAGCTTTAGCCCAGCAAATAAAGAACTCACAAAAAGATGCTGATAGCAACTCTGTGAGCAGGATGCTTTAACCACAAGGCAGCACATTAGGCCTCCCTTGCTTTTGCTGGACCTGGCCCACTTTGTTACACAATTCAATATTCAGCAGGTCCCAGCCAGCAAATGCTCTACAGCCTTGCAGTGAGGCTACTGGCCCGGGACAGCAGACACCCATATTTGACTTTACTCCAAAGGAAAAAGAGCAGAGAACTGTACCTCCCTTTTTAGCACCATTTGAAGGGCCTTTATCAGCATCCGAAGATAGATAAATGGTTTTGTTTTTTAAAAAACAACTTTTTTTTTAAGGAAATAACAGCAGCTTCTGGATGGTAAGCAACTCACAAGATACAAGTACAGGGTTATTTCAAAGCGCTCAGAGAATACTTCTCAGTAGTTAGAGACACCCATATCTGTGAAATGCCATGAATGTTCCCCAAAATCAAGTGCTACAGCAGTCATTGAGTGGGCTACACCCTGCTGAGTTCATTCGCATGAATAATCCCAGGACTTTCCATGAGACTGTTTGTGTCAATAAGGAAAACTAGTTTGGGCCTGTCCTGAATATTGTTCATTACATATTGCAAAAGAGCAGATGTAATTATGTAAGTGAGAGAAAGCAGCAGGAGCAATTCCTAAAGGCAGGACATCATTAAGATTTCACAACAGTCTCATTTTCCCAAGGGATCCAGAGGAAACTAGAGCCATGGATTTCCTAAGGCCAGACTCTATATTGGGCTTCACACATCCAAGTGCATTTTTAATTGTGGCATTCACTTTAAAGGCAAAAATTTACCATTGAAGTGAATAGGAGTCAAAACAGGCCTTAAAAGCATGGCCAGTCTCGCATCCTACACAACTGGACACATGCACTGAAAAAGAAAATCCCAGCATCCTGGATATTTAGCATTAGAGATTTACCACATACATCTTCTCCAGATAATAGACAAATATACATGTATATCACAAGAAGAAAGCATTAAGTAGATTTCTTCATGATCAGGGCACTGCTAATGAGAAGAATCAAGTCAGCGGGACTTTGGGACAAGACAAGAGTCAAGAGACATTAAACATTAAAAGACCAAACCTGGCAGACAAGTTTAATACATACAATGGGATGAAAGGAACTGGCAAAGATTGGGTTCTGATTCGTTATAGGATCAAGAGTCCACAAAATGCTTCACTTGGCCTCAGCCTTATGGCAAATTCTTTATTATAGGTTGGAAATGGCACTCAAAGCTATCTGGCCACACCTTTGGGTGAGGGAAGTCCACACTTGGTTCAGGTTCGTTGGCTTTTGTAAATTCAGCAAAAACTGGTTTGGGCATTTAGAAAAATCACATCGTGACTGGCTTTTAATTAAAAGGGGGATGCCTAAGAAATGACTCCTTGAAGCAGGAGGTCTGCTGGAAATAAGCCTGGGGAGAATGCTTCTTTGTCAAGTGCCTCTGTTGTGGGAACTGAAAAATAAGTTCATAAATTTGTCATATAGTTTTATAAACGCGCACACACACACACACACATATATATATATATAAGAGAAGCGAGAAGGCCTCAGGACCTACAGTCTCTAGAAGAGAGCAGCTCCATTAGACTTAATGTGGCAGAAACCTCGATGTGGGAATCTGGCTTAGCTCTGCTGGGTGGCAGTACTATTTCTGAATTGCTCCACTTCAAATTTTAATCAAATCTGCTCCTTTGTGACTGTAATACACTGCTTCATAAATAATGAAGCTTAATGAACAGAATTAAAAGTTGATTAATTGTAAGCATAGTTAAACACAGAAATGCTTTGCTTTTTTCCCATTAAATCTACTGTTAGAAACTTGCCACTTTCTTACCACACTGTCTTGTGATTTTTGAACTGCTGCTATGGGCATTTCGGTTCCTGCCTGCAATTCAAATACACTTTCATTTTTGTCCATTACAGTCCTTCATCCTTCTGCATATCCCCATTTCTTTTACCTGAAGGCAAAAGCCACAGTGAGTTTAGAAAATCTGTGATGTGTATCCATCAGATTGTTACACACACACACATATATATATATATACACACTTTTATAGAGCCAGTTGCAAAGTAGAAACTCACAGTGTATCGTCCTGAATCCTTGCAGAAATTCATGCAGAACCACTCTATTCATTGACTCGTCCTTTGCCTTGTAAGAGAATAGGTGACCTTGAAGATTAGGCACTGCCTCACAACTGATGACCTCTAGGCTGAATTCTCACTATTTTTCTCATTTCTTCAGTTAGGAAAATAAAAAGGTGGTGGCGTTCTACATCAGAGGAAGTGAGGAGATAAGTGGCTGAGGGAGCTAAAGTATTGGTAAGAAAGATACAGATGAGCTTTGCTAGAGAAGAAAATACTGCAGATAGTCACAGAAGTATTATATAGGGCATCTAGACATACATGTCTAGATTTTGCCTTTTTGAAAGGGTCTTACTTAGTTCTTCGCTGAAGTCTTGCAAGCAGTACAGGCAGAATTCCCACAGAAGTTTACTGAGCAGACTTCCCCCTCAAAAATGCCTGTGGTGAAAGGTCCCAACCTAATTGTAGGTCTATAAGCAGAAAACTTAGAAACTTAGAAACTTAAATCCTTTGGAAATCTTCATCTAGTAAACACTACCTTCTGAACACCAATCAAATTGGACTGATTCTCAATGGTATCTTTTGCTTAGTTCATCAGTACCTGTCACTCGGTTCATCACAGGTCCAAAGGGCTGTTTTTCCTTTATATCCAGGAATCAGCAACTATATGTTCACTCTTTCCCTCTTCCCCAGTCTCAGAGGAAAATATGATTATTCAAATAATTTAAGCATCCAGGCATCTGAAAAAGAAGTATTAATTTTAAGTAAACTACATTATTTTTTTCTTATTGGATCCTCACATGCATGTTAGGCTGTTAAAAAAAAAAAAAAAAAAAAAAAAAAAAAAAGTGAAGTTAAACTGAAGATTATTCTTGAAGTTTAAAATGATATATGGAAAAACAATTCCTAGGATATTTTGCAGGTCATTTAGATATTTCTCAAAGCTCTAGCAAATAGAGCAGATGATATAATGTCTTATCACAAATATAAAGGCAGTATGTCAAGTGAAAAATAATACCGATTAGCTTAGCAGCATCTTGAGCACATATCTTTAATATATCATGTATTTGGAATGTGTTTTACTCAGGTTACAGAATTAAACCAGTAGGAGGTCCAATCTGAATTAATGTCCAGGTTCACCGGGAAATATTGGAAGGATTCAGTGTGATTCTTAGTAATATGCCATTGTATACATCTACAGCTTGGTCAACAGGGAAAACGAGTTGCATAGACTGAAATTATGCAGTACTCGTGAAACACATTTAAATGAAGTTGTGAAGAAAGCCCAACACAACAATTGCTATCATAAATCCAGGCCCCAGTTCATGTGATGCATGAAATTGCTGTGATTTTCCTTACTGTGCATGGTACCTTTAAACATCTTGGAGATGCCTGACATGATGGCCAAGACAGTCTTGATGAGCACATCCTCCAGATGACACACACTGTGCTTCCTCCTCCAAATTTGTCTTTGCTCTTGTTTTGTTGCCCATTTTTATCTCCAGAACACACTGTGTAGCCTCGCAGACAGGGTGGCATCGAGGAAAAGCACCTGTAGCCAGCCTGAGGCTATCGAACAAGTTCCAAGCAGCTGCCATGCCAAGGACACGGTGTGCAGCTGAGCCACTATGTGGATTTTGGGGCAGCCTGTATGCCTCTGGAATGAAACAAGCTGCCAGGGACTGTGAAGGCTGCTATCACTGCATTGGTCCTCAGCCACACGAAGCATTAGGAATCTTCCCAGTTTGAACCTGAACTCCAGTCAAGTCATTGCAAACTTCCAGGCTTCTCCTTTCCACTCTGTCTTCTGTGTCATATTTTGTGGCTCTCAGCCTCTGGAGGATTTAAGTATGCAGCTCTTGGGCAGGTTCTGAAGGTTGGTTACATTGCCTTGACAGTGCTGAGATATTTTCTTTTCATCCTGGAGATCACATTCCTTCCACAGTTCAAATAAAAGGGGATTAAGATACAGTACTGAATCCTTAACGGGCTTAAACACCAGGCTGCTAACATGGAATGGCAACAGCAACAACCATTGCCCTGTAAAATACTTTTAATCTTCTAATTATTGGGAACAAAAGATCATACGGATAGCACTGAGCTCGCATCAGCCCCAGAGTACGAGGTGACTCCACCAGGTTGGAGTTAATCTGCAGCTATAGAGAAATACTCCAAATTTGCTGCAGCAAAATGTCTTGTACCGTATTAGTTAGCCTGGCTGTATGTTGCCTGTTAGATTCCTCCTTCGTTCTGTGAGTGCCTTAGTTATTTAAAAATGAGACTACTTTAAGCGAACAAGTGAAATGACAAGCATCTTACTGTTCCCTGAAAATCTTCCCTGATTGCATGTCACTCACTTTAAACTCTGATTAAAAGAGAGCATTGAGACTCTCAGCTGGGAATGCAGAAAGATAAATAGACTTATCATTAGATAAATTTTTACAAACTACCAGGCATAGTAGCATTCGTTTCAGAGCAAAGTACTAAGGACCACCAGTACCCAGTCATTAACATATGCTCTCACAGAGTATCCTTTATAACATTAAAAAAAAAAAAAAAAAAAATGTTTAAAAAAAAAAACCTCGAAGGAGAATAAAAGTGCATCATTATATCAACTACAGATAGGATCACCACAGAGCTGGACAGACACCTTTACAGCTCCCAAGATGGGGACTGAAACAATACAGATGGGACAAGTCTTCCAAATGGCCAAGGCCCACATGGGAAGATCCATCAGTCAATATAAGCTGGAACAAAAGACAAAAAGCTTGTTATTGGAAAAATGCTAGCTATGACTGAGGTGCAGGGTAAGAACAATACAGAATGCCTATAGAGTCCCTTGAGGATAAGAAGAAATATATATTGTCTTCTCAGATGTTCAGAACTTAGAACAAGGCTTAATATTAGTCAAGGGCAGAATAAGGCTCTTCAGGATGCCATTAATTGTTTAGGATATCCTGGAGTAAGCGGTTCTAAATAATCACTTTATCCTTAGTCTCTTTCTATGCATTATGTTGCTACACGAACGTCCCAGCTGTATTTGGTGTTCATTGTCATTTCCTTGTACTGGGCTAATGATGCTGCTATAAAGCTAGCAGCTGGTAGCCCAGTACAAATAAGTATTATTCAACATGAATCATGAATAGCTTGGAAAGTCTGACAAAAACTTTTCTAAATACATGTGATAACACTTCCCAACTCTTCTCCCATCCCCAGCTGCCGAATCATCTCTGAATCTGACTGAGCAACAAAAGGGACCACAAGAGAACACTGGTTTAGCCCAGATGTCTCAGCACAGAGTGTCTAGGTGGCAAGCCATGCAGTAACGCAGTTTTGTGGGAGTACCAACTTGACAGTAAATCACCCCAAAAGGCTGACATTTCTCATTCTGCTTTGCCTGTGTCCCACTTGAGCTTTTTGTTAATATCACTTGATTAGGAATAGATAGAAGGAATGTAAGCACTTGAACCTAAAAGTGTATAAGTCTTAGACTATTATGCAATAAAAAAGAGAAGAACCTTTCAGGATTGCCCTACACAAATCATCCAAGCAGAGAAACACAACCTGAATCTGAGACACTGTTCTTTGAGCAGAATGAAAGGAGAAATCTAAATTTGCCAGCACCGTGGTTCATGCATAGAAGGTAACAGGCACATTTCGATATAGTCTCAGTCTGTCTCTGTGACAGTGTTAACAGAGGTTTGTTTTGCATTTTGGGATTCACTGTACCAAGCTCGGCATTTAGTTTCCAAAAGGTGACATGAAGTAGTGTGGCAGTGTGTCTGCTTTTCCATTAGACACTGTCACAAGGAGGAGTAAAAAAATCTTCATTCCAGTAACCTGTTGAAATAAGGATATATTTAATTTCAGTAGCTACCAAAAATAATTAGAAAAAAAAAAACTAATTACAAGGATGAAATCTGCCGTATCTAGGATGCTGTAAGGCCTATGTACCTGGTGATTTCTTTGAAAGACCAGACAATTTATAGTTTATTCCCGGACATTAGGCTTTTCAAGATGCCTGGAGCTGTTTGTTTAAAAAGAAAATCTATTTTTGATGAATAGAAAGCAAGAATCCAGCTTCAGTTAAGTCTTCAAAAAAATGGAACCTGTACATTACATACTGAGACCTTCGTCCTGCAAGGACTTCATGTATCTACTTGTCTCTATGCATTGCAGTAGTCCTACTGAGGTCAATGCAATTACTTTCACAGATGGTGTGTGTTATATCCTGTGCATCTCAATAGACCATGCCTACACATGTGCACAAAACCTGCATCACAGAATCTCTTTTATATACATAAATGGTCAAATGACTCCTTGTTCAAGCATTCAGACAGCCAACTCGTTTGAGCAAGCTTACTGTGAATGTGTTCTTCTACCAGGGCACATCTTCAGAAGTCAAACTTTTCTTAAAATGAGCAAGACTGCTCTCTATTTGATATGATAGATATCAAATATATCTATATAAATATACTATATAAATGGTGTCATAGGAGAAAAACAAATAGTGCTGGGTGGTTTGCAGATAACCAGGTATAGAATTACTTCCTATGGTGTATCATTTCAACAGATTTAGTATGGAGCTATAGAGCAGGGGTGTTACCTTCATCACGGGTATAGGGATTTCCAGAAGGTAGAAGGAACTATGGTTGCCTTTCTTCCACAAGATAAATCAATATGATTCTCTTTTGAGCTCTGTAAAACAAAGCAGAGCTTGATTACTATGGGGATAGCACCGGGCTCCCACTGACTCTACCATATTTTTTATTATTATTATTGGACCACTGGGGTACCCAGAAGTCAGGGAATTTCTATACCCACACAATCTTATTGAATATTAATGCCAGAACCATAACAATAGTGGCTAATAATGCAGCTTTTCACTGCTATGTGAATTACACATCAATATTAATGAAGCCTTTGTTAACATTCAGTGTTCTTCCCTTTCTGCTTCTTTACCAGGATTTTGGACTCGCTTACGCCACTAGTCCAGACTTAGATGTCAGCCCTGAGCAGGTTGTAGACATTTCAGAAGGTGCTTGCTTAATTTAAGAAGTATGCCTTAGCAAGGTAGCTTTAGATAGAAAAATTGTATAGTATTTTTTTCCCTGTTGTATGGGTCAGATGTTGCTTTATGTGTTCACACATGTTAAAAATTACACAGAGAGCTGCCTTTTTATCTCAAAATGTTATTATAAAAGCCTTTCTACCCAGTCTCTGGCACAATCGTTCACAATCTTACCTGGTTCTCACTCTTCACAGGATCAGGCATATAAAGAAAAGGCAATGGTTCAGTGATGAGAAACAAAGACAAGTAGTTTCCAACCCTGTAACAAGCTCTTGGTACAGACTGCGAAGCGAGTTCACCCTGAATTCTGCTCTTCTAAACAAAAAGAAATTGTTCCAGGGCTTTGAACATTCATATGAAATTTAAATGTGATTGCCAGAAGCATTACCTTATTAATAAAAGTAGAAAAGCATCATTACTAATTATCATCAACTTCATTTGCATTTTCTAAACATTTACATTATCTAATCTAACTATGTAACAGATGCTTGCATGATTTCTAACTCAGCTCTTTTCCAAAAGGAATACACATCACCACTAAATAAGTGTTGCCTTGGACTAGTCCTGTCAGATATGGTGTCTTACTCAGAAAGGAATTTCATCAGTCACTGAAGCAATGATTTTTTTAATGAATACCAAACCACTAACTTAATTTCAACAAAGTCAATCAACGTTGTTGAATGCTGTAGCAACTGATCCCATATCAGTAGTAGATTCTGCAAGATATCAGCAACAAATTACTTTTTTGAAAGAAAGATTCAATTGATTTGCACTAATCTAATTTAGAAGAGGCCAGAATATAATCATACTGTGACTTAATCTCATCTGAATACAAACAGTACAAAAACGCTGCCAATAAGTAGCCAATGCAATGCTCTAGCACACAGATGATGTGCCAGTCCTGCTCCCACTGAAGAGAACGCTCTGCAGTTCCCACTGGTGTCACCTGGATTAAGACCTGAAATTGCTTATTTAGCATAGAATACCCACAACTTAATATGAGAAGATTAAAAAAAAAAAAAAACAATGAGAGAGAAAAAAAGAAACCAGGCTATTCTTTGCAACAGTTGTCATGGAAAGGAAATAACCAACTACTAACTAGATCCCTAAACCCACCAAGCTCCTGGTTAGACAGCACTCAAAAAGGCATTAAAGTTTTCCTTTTCTCAATAGAAGTGATTAAGTAATATAGAACCAAACCAAAACAAATCACAGGGTGGTTCTTCACAGAATTTTATTGTTCTAAGCTTAAGATGAGAGTAGTCAGATGTCATTGCTAGTAATTGTCAAGAGTAAATTAAGCCAGTAGTATTAGTGTTCTTTCCTTCAAAACAAGCTCTCCAGATTTTGGTGGAAACTTTTAGGTAGCTCTTATCAAAATCTGCAAAATGACCCTTAGCATCAAGTTCACTGTGGGCAGAGAATGGTACTGGTTTTACAGAACAGGATGCTGTAAAATCCTATGTGTGGAATAACTGGACTTTGAGTCAACACATTTCATTTATAGACATTTATTTACTGCTTTGCTGCACAGATTTAGCATAATTCAGCCCTCCATCTCTCTGTGTCTGTAAAGTGGTGATAACAATCCCACCTCCCCAGGCAGCTTGAGGTTAAACTCACTAATGTTTGCAAAACACTTTGAGGTGCTGCAATTCAGACAGCAATATGAGTGTAAAATATCACTGTCTTACTATATCACCATTATCTTTAAATTCATCATCTTTACTAGGAAATATGTATTTTTAAAAAGAAATACAAAAATTCCTTCTAATATTATGCAACAAAAATAACTATGCAAATATATAGGAATAGTTTAGATGAAAAACTTGTAATCTTAAGCAGGGAGAATTTGAAATATACTCTGACCATCTGGAATAGAAAGCAAAACTGAAAGGATAAAGACACATACAAGTTCAGAGATACATAGATGAATCTAATTAAGCACGTAAAAAGGCTCTTTGGAACTATAATGCCCAGTTTTACAAAAAAAAAATATGTTGGGAATGGCTTTCTGGTTGTTCATAGTTCTTTAGTCAAAACTTCCAAGAACATAAAATTAAGTACATCATTAATATTTGCAAGTCTGGCAATTGACAGTGTGAAACCACTACTAACTGAAATCATCTTCTTCCATCTCTGAGCATCTTTATTCTTTCACACTTTAACAAATAAATGCCTTAGCTATCTTAAGTGTATCTTTAAATTTGGACTTCTCTTTCCCTAAATGAGTGTAAAATTGCCCAGATGACCAGAAATTTTATGTCATTTTTCACATCAAATCCCTGAAAAGAAGCAAAACTGTAAATTGGCTTCCTACATAGCCAACCGAAAGTGTGGAAACAAAAAAATCTTCTCTCCATGGTTTCAAAATGAAAAGCTGGCAGATTTCTCATTTCTGTGGCTACAATGCAGTTAGTTTCTCTGAGATTGAAGAGAATGTTACGCTTTCTAAAGCTGGGCTCTGATTTGGCATTAACAGCTGTCCAAAACAACTTCTAGTAATAAGTTCTTCATAAATGTCTGTCTTCCAGGATTACTCATGCTGGAAACCTCTATTTTACCTCCAGCTTGATTTCTGTAGCTGACTGGCAGTATACACCCAGTGGACTGACTTGTGGCTTTTATGCCATATCCACCTATCTAAAGTGTACCACTAGAGAGAAAAGCATTTGTGGATTAAGGTGTTTACCCTGTTTCATTTTCCATTTTCACTGCCTCAAACAGAGAGCAGAATTTCGTGATAAACTATCCTCAACATGGGCTAAAACAATTCCCACTTATTATTCACAGCAAGGGTAAAGCAGGATTTCAAAGGCCAGTAGATGCCCTCAATTTGCATCCCACCTCATTTGTCAGTAAATCTGTCTGCTGTTGGAAAGGCGTTTGCCATTCTGCTCTATTAGTCATTCAGTTAAAGCAAGATGTGTAATTAACACTTGTGATAATTAGGTGTTGGTTTGGTTTGGTTTGGAATCAACCTCTGTGTTTTAATTAAATCCCAGGAATTGACAAAAATTGATATTTTTGCTTAGTCAAATGATACTTACTCTCTCATCTTTTTGTAGAAGCCTTTTATATTTTCTATGCAGAGCAAGCAGGAATATTTCATTCTGGGTTTAAAAGAACGATTTACAAATAATTACTATTTCTCTATTTAATGTTAATAAGAAACTCTTTCTAAAAACAAATCACTAGCCTCCCGCAGAATGCTTCTCTCAATGGACATATTATCTTTATGACAACACTAGGTCAGCCAACAATACCATATATTACACATGACTTCATTCTTTATTGGAAGATAGGGAAAAAAATACCCTCGCACTGAGCTAAACCTACTCCCGTAGACCTGTTACATGAATATTTTGTCCAGCAGCAGACAGA
>JAVCKT010019286.1:0-15530 GCA_032273925.1 Rhynchotus rufescens | reverse complement strand
CTGCGTGTGCAGGGGGGTTGGACTCGATGACCTCTGAGGTCCCTTCCAACCTTGGGCATTCTATGATTCTATGATAGGTATTAATAACAAATAAACACATCTTTAAATCTACTCCTGTTCAACAAAACACTTTATTCTAGATACACCAGTCTCAAGCAAAATTTAAGCAAATGAAGTAGAATTTATGCAAATTAATATCACCAAGGCCCAGATCTATCAATGAAATAGCTGCAACAAAGCAGTCTAATATACCATGGATGGATAATACATGTGATTTAACAGGAATGTCCGAACAGGAATATACATCTCTGATAGCTAATATAGCTTGTTTAGCACGAACTTGGGTAGTCTCCCCAAACTAGCATTTTATGAAGAAGATATATGCTAATTCCTTCATTTGTCCTAGCCATAAAGTCCAACTGGAATCAAATTAACACTTTCTAGAGGGATTAATTCCCATGTCCAAACAAGTGTCCACTTTTCTACCTTTTCTTCCACTCCCCTTAGTGTTGTAAGAAACTGAAATAGGACTAATTTTATCATTATATTCTTATATAGATATATAATATGTTATATATAATTATATAAGAATATATTCTGCTGGACCTGGTCTCAGATATTTTGCTGGGACAACGTGGATTGCTGTATTTGCATATTATGCACCACTAACTTTTGGAGGGCAAGAGAATGATTTTTTTCCAAAACTACTAATCAATAAAACAGAACACAGTATCTCATCCTTAGAAATTTTTAACCTGATTTCAGTGCTGGAATACATTGTGCTCATTGATTGCCATTGCTTTATTTTGTGCTGTGTTTTTGGATGCTTTGAGAGTGCTTTTTGTTGAGGCTATTGATGATATATAGCTTATAGGCTACTTACCATTCTCTGATCTGCCTCCAGGATAAATTTCCTTTATCATTAAAAGGACACATCTTACTTCCAGTTTGAGCTTTGCTGAGCTCCACTTTTTGCTACTGCTCTTTGCAATTGCTTTGTCTGCTCAGTTAAAAGCCCTGTAGTATCACATTTTCTTTAACCATTTCTGAAATCATGATGAGCCAAGATTCAGAAGGGAGTCATGTGGACCAATAATGGTTTTAAGAGTCATCCAGCCAAACCTGGGTAATATATGCAAAGTCAGGAGTCTCATCTGCAATCAAATCATGGATGGCTGTAACCTTTTTAGGCATTGACTTAGCAATTAAATAGTATGAATCAACATGTTGGGTCACTGTCAATCAACACCATGTGCACTGAATAAGAGATGTCAGGTAAAGCTAATGGTACTGACATTATATACGTCACAGTTTTCTGAGGACCTTACTCCCTTTCTTGCAGTTCTGTTACCTGCCATTAGATTAGAAGGAACAACACACTCCTTCCTGAAAGGTGACAGAATGGCAATACTGCTAAATTTTCTTGACCTTACATGAACTCACAGAATGGGTAAAAATGCTTCAATGGATTTGCAAATACATCTTACTGTGCTTATGTGTAAATGTTTATCCTGAAATTATCATCTTTCATTTTGATTAAGACCACTATAAGGGAAGGATAGTTCTGTTTTGTAATATTCTTCTGATTTTGACTTTTTTTCTGTGTTGAATAGACCCCATTTAGACCATTGTGTACCAAAATGTTAACATTTAAGATTTTCAAATGCAGAGCTATTGGTTGCATTTACAGAATATCAGAACTATATCCACTCCTTGAAGAAGCAAAAATAAACTGGCCAAAGAGAGTTAAAATCTCACAATTAGAACCTGTACTCCATCTTTCAGTCTATGTCAGTTTGTAGATAATCTAGCACAAGGTTCTAGGACATAACTGGGGAAATAAATCAAAATAGTAGCTTAATCATTGGATGAAGGCACGCTTAAATTAGGTGTCACTTGAAATTTCAAGTTGCAATAATGGGGTTTTACTCAAGATGGGGAAGGGAGGGGAAAGATTTCTGTGATATAGCCACTACTTTGTACCTGCCTCAATTACTTTTCTTCATGGTGAAGCAAATATAAGATCCTTCATTCCAAGATACTTGGAATGAATTGTATTCAACAATGAATATTGCAGAGCACACTTAGTAGCAGATATGCTCTTGAAAATATCTGAAGGACATATTTTAATACATGTACCTAAGGCCTTTCTTTTTTAAGTCTTTTATCCTGCTTCATAACTGATGCCATGGGTATTATTTAGATATTATTCATAGACATTACAATAACTTTCAGAATTTTATTTAAAAAATCTGAAGCAGTTTGGGGAAGATCTTGGAGGGAGGTAAAAATGATTCTCATTTTAATTCATTAGTTGTTAAAATAGTTCACTTTTTTTAAAGTAGGATAGCTGATGTGTAACTTCAGAACAAAATTGAAAATATGTTGCTTTTCTGAGTCTCATGCATTTCCACATTTTCTCTTTAAATCAGCAAGTCAAGCTTAGCAGAACTAGGAATGAGCCCTAAAACTATCCTTTCAGAAAAAGTCACAGAGACTATTTTAAAGGCAACAATATTAGATTCATTTCCTTAAAATTGTTGGAAAGGGGGTACCCACTAAGATCCATATTCCTTAAGAGCTTCCCAGGACAAATAGTTTCTGCACATCTCCTAAGACATAACGCCAGGAAAATTATAATGAAATATATAATGAAATATAATGAAAGGAGATGTCAAGTCCTGCTCCTGGAGAGGAATAGCCTCATTCACCTTTTCTTACCTTCTCACCAGCCTAAATCTCCTTCAAAATAGACAACAATTGCTCATTTTTTATTCCCCGCTAGTCACCTTTTTACTACATCTAAGCATGGCAAAATGTATAGCCACTGATAGCTAAAATATCTCAAAAGGAGAGGTGTCTTTCTGCACCAGTTACTTCAGTAACTTTTCCCTCTGCTTTGCTGGTGATAGGTACCCATCTGTATGAGCACTTGTGGTGCTCCCTGCACCAGGCTGCCATCAGTTTAATACAGAAATGGTTGTTCTGTTTAAACATGTTTTCACTACTTCAACTTGCTCACCTCTGGAATGTGAGACATCAATACCAGTAAAAAGTCAGGCAGTTCCATTTAAGTAGCCTCCTTAACTTATATGTTGTGAATTGTGAAGCATTGCAGCTGAGGATATTTACTTCTGGCCATGTATGCACTTCTGTCCCTCTCCACTGACACAAGAGGGAAGGCCAGTGGGGAAGCGACAGCAAGTTCCCACTGATGCAGAACATCCAGAGGTAGAACTATCTTAAACCATCACAGCTCCATCTACCTTTCTCAAAAAAAAAAATAGACTTGCAGAAGGCATTTAGACCTTTACAAATTATGCTTGCACTGGGCAAAAAATTGAATTTTTCAAAAAAAATCAAACTTTCAATTCTAAATGGAGCCCTGCTTTTATTTTTCATTTATACAAAACAAAAAGATCCTCCAGATGAAAAGCAGTCTAATGCAAGGCCATTGCTGTGGACGTGGAGTAAGCTTACTGATGAATGTATTTTGTTAAATCGTATTTTTTTTTCTTTCTATTTGGATGAGCCTCTGTTCTCTCACAATAAACATTTTGTCAAAACAATGCAAAACAAGTTCTATTTTATTTTCACTTTTTATATTCCTCCTATGCATCTATCTGCACATCTTGAAGGCTAAATTGACAGTAAATTTGCTTAAATGCATTTTTGTGGCAAACAGTGCTACCTATGTCTTTATGAGAGAATTTTGAAAAGAATTATTACGAGAAAAGAGTAGAACAGCCTCTATGTGCCTCTCAGAACACAAAATGAATCCCTGAAGAATCTAGTAGATCACTGAATCTATTTAACTTTTCTATTTTCTAGGTGAAGTGCTACTCTATTTTTAAATCAATATAACCAGCTTATAATCATTATAACCCACAAATTATAGTTTATATTATTTTTTACAAAGTAAATCAATAATCTGCAATCAAACATTTTAAGGATATATTCACGCTTCAAAGTAGAAAACTACTTAATTAACTTAATTTAAATTCAAAATTAAGATAGAGATACTAATCTGTGTTCATTGGTTCATGTCATTATAGATCCTGTCAAATAAATAGGAAAATACGTTCTCTGCTCCTGAGAATCTATAATATAATTGAAGGAATTTTTAATGTTGGAACAAATCCCATTCTTCCATAGATATTTCTGAGAATGGGATGTGACTTAATTCTGCCTTTAGAATATACTGATTGCTCTCATATCTTCATTATTTTACAACTAAGCCAAATCCTGAGTTTACCACAGGATTTTTATTTTTATTTTATTTTTTACATCTAGACCATTGACAAAGAACATCTGGCTAAGTTTGATGTGAAAATGAAAAGCCTATTTTGTTCCTTTGCTGGATTCAGAACAAACTTACACTTTCTTCAAGTCTCTGCCACCTCAGAGCTCAATAATGCTATACAGGGCTCTGACCTGTGCAGAAAAAAAGGCTAGGTCCTGGAGCAACTAGTGCCACTCCAAACACTGGTTCTCTCATCCTCAGTGAAAAACATATTTTCCCACTTACAGAACCCTTTCTCAGGTCTGTTTCAG
Organism: Rhynchotus rufescens; assembly: GCA_032273925.1. NCBI lineage: Eukaryota > Metazoa > Chordata > Aves > Tinamiformes > Tinamidae > Rhynchotus > Rhynchotus rufescens. The sequence goes on along the minus strand of JAVCKT010019286.1, from coordinate 10,976 downwards.
CATCTTTATCTAAAGCTCCAGAAATAGCAGGAGAAGAGATACCTAGTCCACAAGGTTCAGTCAGAGGTTATAGCCTGCTCACATGATGCTCATTCAGTGACCTTTGGTCCTCTCATTTCTCCATTTCATCTGTTCCTCTCTTAAAAGCTCAGACTACCCATCAGAGAAAGGAAAGTAATAATACTTTCTTCTCTTTGAAACATGATTTCAGAAACTACAAGCTGACTCAGTTTGTCTGGATAAATAAAAGCATAGTTTGCCATTATGCTGATGCAGAAGGGCCAGAACTTCCCTTTAGTATTAACATATTCAGGCCTGGGAACATTTTGCTGCTTTTCTTGATTGAATAAATGAAGAATGCCCGTAATGAAAAGGTAATGAATTAAGGCAAATGTCCTAGTTCTCATATTGTTCTCTTTCTCACTAAGTTGTTTCAGCATGTTCATTCAATTATAGGTTGAGATAATGCTGTTAGATTAGTAGCTGCTGTATACAATAATAATAGCATGTCCTATTCATGTTTATGTTGAATGTCTTTTATTTTGTATATCTCCATCTATCTATCTCTCTATCTATATTTAATGGATAATTATGTTACTCCTTAGCAAAGACAATTCTACTATACACTGATTTAGGAGATAAAATCTGTCCAAACTTCTGTAAAGATCAGAGTGTCTTATCTTAACTTGGATTACTACTCTTGCAGACTGAGACCAGATAAACAAAGCCCTTATATAACTCCAGGGCTGTTGTGATCAATTTGCCTGGTGCACGACTCTGGGGACCATGCTGTTTTACCATCTTGATTGCAATGATAAATCCATCATTATGTTCAGCGCGGTGGAAACAGCTCAGAGCCTTGCCATTTGTGGCAAATCTTTTCTATGGCAGGCTCATAGTAAATCAGTCTAACCTGAGCTGACAATGATTGATTCTGAACAAAATGTCACGAACAATCAAATCCTGTGTTTTCTTCTTCTTTTAAAGCTGAATAGATTTAACCCTCTAAATCTAACTAAATTTTAAAAGAGACAAAATGGAATGGGCTTTTTTTTTTTTTTGATTGATAATTATCAAAAAAAAAAAGATTTAATTCACATTTTAGAATTCTAGACTGTGTGGCAAACAATGTACGTGTTATTTACAGTCATTAATCATTGCTATCATTGATCGTCAGAGAAACACATATTTTAATCCACATTAGAGTGTATGTGTGGGAAGCAGACAGGAAGATTTATCAGCTCTCTGAGGCAGGGACTGTTTGTTTCTTCCTGCTTGCTTAAAGCCCTCCCATAATGGAGCTGTGGTAATGACTGGAGTGTCTGAAAAATTTAATAATAAAATTGATGGCATCAATATTGTAACATGGCATTAGAATCATCCAATCATCCTCCTGATTTATCTTGGGTTGTTTTTTGTAGGTACACATAATCTATTGGAAAGGCTCCTGAAGCATTAAGGCTCTTACTGGGAAACTAAAGTTCTCCCTAAACTCTAGGGGTATTTTTTTTTAGCTAAAAAATCTAAAAAAAAATCTAAAGCTTGATTGATTTTGGATGCAACAAATCTGTTGATAATTTTTCTTTATGGACCTAAAGTCAAATATCCTAAAGGTGGCAATTATTATTATAATTTAAAAGATTTTTTTTTTCCTTGTATGTTTAGAAAACAATCACCATGTTTTGTTTTTCCTGTGAAGCAGCCAACTTCATCTGGAATAAAGGGAAAAGCTAAGAAAAGATGACCATGTCTTGCTTATTTACACTGTATGAGATTTTTTTTTAAAATAGCTTTGACTTTTGCATGTCCTGAATAGAAAATGAAAATGATATAGTCGCTGAAATGATTACCTCATTTATTTGTTTATCTCCAATGTTGGATGAAAGAATTTAAAGGAATTGAAATTAAATGAATTATAAGCATCTTTCAAATCTATTCTTTTTCTAATATACAGAGATCAGACACTTTGGAGAGGCAATCAGCCTCAACGTGAGGTAGAGCAAACAGAAGTATCTTCCAGCTGAGACAAAAGGCTTTGTAAAGCTTATATGTTTGTGAGGAGATGTGAAAAGAATGGCTTAAATTGACTACCAGAAATTTTTATACTGCTCTGGAGGAGTAGGAACCTTTCAAATTTAGTATGTGAATATCATGCTTGTGAAACTGAAACACTAGCAGAAATTGCTACAGAGAGGATATTATCCTTTGCACAGTTCCAGCAATGCAACTAACCCTGACCTAAATTAAAATTGTTATTCCTATTCACATTTTTTTTATATCAGGATTGCTAGGGGAAAAGCGGTTCTGCTTCACAGAGGATTTAATTATATCATCAGGTATTGATATTCAAAACTGAGTTTAGTTCTGATTCAGAACAAATCCCAAAAATTCTCAGTGACAGGAAAAGTCCAAGGGTTCATAATACAAAGACAATCCACTCCAAGAGACTGAACCTGAGCTGCAGTTTCTGAAAGCCCTGGGATTTCTGGATTAGAGGCAATCTCCTTGCTTGGCTGCTTCAGTGACATGAAACTTCAGAGTCAGGTCTCTTCAGTAAAGCCAACCAATAGCCACATCTATGAATTTCTGTGAAAATGGGTGTTTAGAAGGTGCCTGTCAGGCAAGATTCTTCTGCTTGATTTCTAAAATAACTGTTATTAAATTGAAGTCTCCATGGACTTCTTCCTATTTTTCCTAAGGAAAAGCTTTTCTGCCAGATATTTTCTGGGCAGCTCCATGATTCCATTAGCATCTGAGGCCGTTACTAATAACTTGGAATTGGGATTGCAGAGCAGGCAACTGGTGCTGAGGACCTAACATCCCACAAGTGATGGGGTTTTACTCTGGGCTGGCTCTAATCCGGTTTATGGACTGAATTCTCTTGGAGCACACAAGCCTGAAGTCCTTAGTCTTTAATGTTATCTCTCCTTCTGCCTATCAAAAGTTAGACTAGCTAATTACTACTTGTGGCTTCACTGGTTGCAAATATTTTCATTTCTTCAGTAACTGCACTAGGCTGTTCAATCCTGGACCCAACTTTCAGAATTAAGCATGTTTTAGCAAGCAGCACTGGAGGATTTGTCTTCATCAGAGAGTTATTATGAAGGACATTCAAGTCTGAATTTATCCAATGCTCTTATCATAGCATGAACAACCTTATAAAATCAATTAGTAAACTGACCCAAATATTTTCACCTTATATTCCAGCTATTCCAGCTTCTATTCCAGTGAATCAGAAGCATGAGCCACTGGGAATTAAAACAAATCTAAATTTAAAGAGTTGAATTTAAAAAATCTTGTTACACAGAGAGGCACATAGAAAAAAAAATGAAAAGGACAAATAAAATATATGCCCCTCAAAACTGACTTAGTTTGAAATCATACTTTTAGTGAGTTTATGTGAAATTTCCCGCATGTTTGCCTGTGAACATGCATAAGCAAGTTCATTGTAAGATCAAGCCTCACCGTATTTAGGAAACTTTTTTTCTAGAATGTTTTGATTCTAGAATGTTTTGATTCTAGAATGTTTTGATCAGAGATTTTTTCTGAAATACCTGTTCCAACCCCTCATTTCTTGTTCTATATAATAGCAGTGAATGCACATAGTATGGCAATAGGAAACAAACATATATTCATGAAATAATTTTTGTATTTTTCTTCAAATAACACACAATCTTAACTTCATACAAAAAGAAAATCAAAATTGTAAAATCTTTATTTCTAGGAAGCTTCTTTTTTCATTTGGCCAAAACCAAGATGATTAAGGACTCTGTACAGGTACATCTAAAATAGCAGACCAAATATGGTGAGGACTCATATTCATATATCAGCACATGAACTGTCCATGCTTGGAAGTTTTTACTCCATACTGGTACTTGTTTTGAACTGGATAAGCAACCAATCTGTCATACAATGCTGGTGAAACAATAAATTTGTATGCCAGTTAGTTTGTATACCATGATTATGAGGGTAAGACGGTAATTTTGCCATGAAATTCAAATTGTGCTGTGTCAGTGTGCTTCAGGACCATAAAATGGTGCCTGGCACTTTTTATTAAGTAAAATTATTTAAGAGATTAGAAGAACCATATTACTCCTGATTCCTTGCTCCTATTTTTTTTTTTCCTTTTAAGCAAATCTCACCCTTTCATAAAGATATCAAACATTACTTCTACAGTTAAAAAAAAAATCCATTCTTGGTATAATTCATGTGTATGAATAGTCACTCCGTTGATGCATGTCGGTCTCAGCATTACATCTGTGGTGCTAAAATGTAAAAGAGCTTAGGCTCAAGGGCTATCCCACAATTATCCTTACTATCAGATGATTAAGTACATCTGTAAATGGCCTCTAACAAGGTCTTGGTCCACATCACCTAGCATTCAATCAGTTTCGGGAAGTGGGAAAGAGAATTGTGTGTGGCAGCTTGTCATCACAGTATGTGATTCTTGGCCCATTTTATTTATTAGTATAGAAGTAGCTAATGGATAGCTATACTGTCATAATATAGTAATAAACTGACTCACATCCATACCACTAAGGATTTACTGACTCTAGAGCACTCTGGCAGTGTCTAAACTAAATAGCATTTGGCCCTGGGTCATCTCTGGACACCAGGTGATTTCAGTGGTTTCAGTACCAAATGTCAAAAATAATGTGAGGTTTGTGTTTCAGCCCAATAGCATGACATTTTTATAGCACAAAAATAAAGTTCTCCTCCAGGGTGCTGCACAACAGTGGCTATTTGAAGGTGCAAAGCCTGGAGGGACAATATGAGAGGAAAATGCAGGAGGGAAGGTATCAAAACTGATGCAGTCTCATCCTTATTGCATTTTAACAGCAGTATTTGGAGTCAGGATTCAAAAACATCTTGACTTTGTCTTGGAAAGAGCTAGAGCAATTAAACAAGGTAAATTGTTGGGGATCAGTGCCTGTGTTTGCTTCCTTGCAGTCTTTTATTTAGCAGTGTAGATTGACCCAGCATGGTCCCTATGACTGAAACATGCATACATGTTTTTGAGATTAGAAACATAGTGATTTATTATCTTTTTGCATGCAATTGCCTGTAGGATGAACAAGAACAGCTGTTCAGCGGCATCGAGCAGCAACATAGAGTAGTTTGCTGGAGGGAAGGAGAGGAAGGAATTCCATAAAGTGATTTGGTAGGGGAGCTTCTATCAGCAGAACATAACTGGCCAAATGCAGGTTTATTCAGGAAATCTTTGTCTTACTGTGAAAAGTGCTATTGTTTCTTAATTACTACTACAGATAGCCAAGTCTTTAACATTACATCTGTTCTGGAAGGCAGCAGACTCCACAATCTTGCTGAGGTGTTGTCTGTATTCTGGCACAGATGATGCAAGACCATCCCAGAATAACAGCACCCTCTTCTGATCAGCCTTGCTGTTCCTTTTTTTTTTTTTTCTCCTTTTTCTACTAGCCAACACTGTTGTTGCCTGCTCACATTACAGTGATACCTAAGATCCATCAGACTCCCAGCACAGTGGTGTAGTGCACCACAGAATAATGTAGGCAATGAAGCCATTCCCATAAGTATAGGTTCCTTTCTTTTTCACTGAATAGTGTGAAAAATCAAAAGCAAGTTTGTATGCAAGCAGGTTTTATATTCATGGAAGTGGAGAAGAGAAAGAACGGAAAGAGATCCTGAGCTATCTGAAAGCCTTAGACACGTAAATATTTACCTCTCCTTCTCACTGCCTGAAAGTCTTTACCTTTAGCTTCATCTCAGCTGAACAGATCATGCCTACTGGCTGGTTAGACAGCAAAAATTATTGTCAGTTGGTAAAATACACACAGTTGCCTTGCAATTGGTACTATTCAGAGGAATATAGTATATTCGAAATCACTTGCAGGCACAGACTTAGCATATACTTTATTTTAGATGAGGCTACCAATCAATTCTTCTACATTTGAAATACCAATCATTCAATGTTTGGTACATGTGAAAATTAAAGTTACGTGTGCAATTCCATCCTCATGCAATGCTCTTTGGGTCTCCCTTACTGCATTCTGTGCCTTCAAAAAATGCCTATTTTAATAAGATGATCAGACCAAAGGTTTGAAACACTTGAGTCTACATATGCACAAGCAGTTTTGTTGCACAGACAACACAGCAAAGTGCTTAGACTTGTTAAGACTTGGCGGGTTCTTTTGACGGAACAGCATTGCTTCATCCTAACTGTTCCACATTAATGATCACTTTCCAGATTGTGTAACTGTGAGTTGAGGTATAAGAAGTGAGAAAAGCACAGATTTAATAGAAAAATCTTAATGCAAAAAAAAAAAAAGGAAAAACTTGAACTTATGCTCTTGTCTTTATCAATCCAATCTCCCTTCCGTATGAACCCACAGTATTGTTTAAATGAGGAAAGAGCAGCTGGAAGTGGACCAGTTTTGTATGATCCCATCTGGAGCTTCATCTTGTGGCATACTTAAACGAGACGCTAGTTTGGTGCACAAGCAGGACTGATAGGATGCTGACGGATTTTAGCAGACAGCCTCTAGCAAGCTCTAGTGAGGAAAGCACAGATGGGGAATAGTGATTTTTGGCAGTTTATAATTCAGCCAAATCTGAATGGATGGAGAACATGAGGACAGTAAAAAGCATCTTCCTGACCTCAAGACTGTACTTCTGCCAAGTCAAGTTCCTTTTTACAAAATAAAAGTATTGAATTATTTGAAAAACACCAAATACCAAATAATTGTATTTTTTTTTTTACTTTGGAATAATTATCCAGATTTTTTATACAATCTAAAGTTAGATAGTATTCTCCCAGTATAAAAGTATGTGAAAACTTACTATTCCAGGCAAGTACTACATATTCCCATAAGTAGCTTAATGCCTTCTCAGATATTTGATGCTTTCCCAGAAATAAAAAATAACTCAAATGCTAGATCTCATACAGAGGAACCAATCTAGCTTCACAATAGCTTGCAATGAGTCTTTATGAACTTCCTTTCACAATGCAAGGGCAGTGATTGCCAGTGAAAAAACTCATGTATGAATGTAAGACTGAACGGCTGGACAGAACAAATATAGCTGCATATGCTATAGAGATGAGTGCCCAGTGACTTTTTAAGAGTTTTCTGTGTGAATACAAATGAAACGAGTGAAAAGATCTTCCAGACAGGCATATTTTTCCTTATTAATATATGTTTTTAAGTTATATGAGAAATATTAGGTCATAAATGACGTGCTCTGTCTCTAAAACATTTGCTACCCAAATGGACATGAACAGAAGAGGAATTATTAAATTCATGTGCAGAGGGAAAAAATACCTGATGTTAAGAGAACCTGACAGCAACAATTCTGGTTAAAATAGACATAACTATTAAGATATTCAGCATTTCCAGGCCAGTTTTTAACCTTTTTTTTTTTTGAAGTTGTAGTAAGTGAAGCACTTGAAACTAGTTTCTTTAAATATAAACAGCTCTATCAAGATACCATTCATTTACTCTTTAACATTTTGTTTTTTTTGCTTTTTGAGACAGCAGAAATAATTTTTATTTTAAAAAACAAAATGCAGAAAGCAAAACCCATTTGTCTAATTACAACTCTGATCTCCCCCTCTTCTCCCAGAAGTAATCCCCCTAGAAAACTCACATTTAATGGGCCATTCCAGTAAAGCCTTATAGCTCAAAATTGTTTTATTTAATAGAACACTGTAAGTGTTGAAATAGCAAAACTTGCAGCAAGGTTTCCTGAAAGCTGTGCAAACTAACAAGCTTAATGGATTTTTAATGGTCCCTTTACAGACTTACACAAGGGCAATGGAGGGAGGGGTGGTGGTAGGTTATACTTGTACATAGTTTTAAAAATATTTTGAATGCTCCACAAGTGCATAAAGACCTAGTAGGACTATATTCTCATGGAAACCTACATTAAGGTGTTTATAATTGAATAGAGCAGGTATTACTCTCCTTTACCATAAGAGCAATTTCTATAATACTCCTGAGGACAACATGGTGCTCCTGTTGCATTAAGCACACTCACATGACTAGTATATTGTATGATAAAGCAATTGCAGGCCTGACATCTCTGTCTAATCTAATAAAATCTCCAAATCACATATTTGTATGCAAATATGGTGATGAAAGCTGTTCTGGGGTTAGGAAGCAACTACAGAATGAAAAGTTATAAGTTCCAGAAATAACAATGGCTTAAAATAAATGCAACTGAAGAATTAGAGCTAGAGTTTATGATGCTGCCTTTTCATACAAACCATGGAATAAAAATATGGGGGATATATAATAGTTCAATAGACTTTTATGCTGGAGAGAACTTTGAAAATGTTATGCATACTTGGCATGCATTTTTCCTTCTCTGTTTTTCAACCTATTTTTTTGTTGTTAAAATAATGGGCTATATTTTTCTCTTACCAAAATTATGTGAATTTAATAAGAAAATTAGTTACTTGATTTCGTACAGTTAAACAGAGGTTGATGATGGTAAAATATGGTCCTCTGGGATTGTTAAGGTCATCTGGGGTTACTCAGAGAAAACATACCTTGATGGCAGGTGAATGAATAGATAGATCCTTTCTTGGTTTGCAGCCCGAGTTTTGTCATCATATCTGGGGACTGTTCTAAGCCAAAGACTCACATCTGAACACCTTCAGAATGTTAGAAAACCCATGAGATCTTCTCTTCTGTTACAATACATTTTTAAAGCAATATTATGGAGCTATAAAGCAATACTACCTTAGTTTTCAGAGAAAAAGAGATACTATGGATCATATATTTTGCAGCACAGATATACTTTATTCCTGCAAATGAAAATTAAATGAATTAAGAAAACCGCCACAAATTCAACAGTCCTCCACATCTGAATAGAGCATTCAGATAAGTAGGACTTATGAGTTGAAGAATTCACAGCTTTGATTTTTGAGATTTTCTTGCATCCTGAACTTCCAGAAATCAAAGCTGGCATCTTTTTGGTCCACTTTCATTTTCCCCAGTGTTACTTCCTATTATTTAGAAATATTTTATACTTTGATTATGCTTTAATTTACATAGAATAGATTGCATTATCTGTGTCTTTTATCCATTTATAGGTAAAGTTTTCATAATGGATATACTTCTGAAGAAACAGGGTCTTGAATGTGTTTGCAAAACATTTCATTCAGCATTTACTCAAGAGCTAAGAAAGATGAAAAGTGGCTATCTGCTTTCAATGTCTCAATTCCATCTGATCAAACATATATAACATAAGCCTCTGTAAAACATCATAGTCAAATCCGTCTGTCTGCTGGGAGAAAAACTCAACTGCACGCAGCTTACAGATAACTTAAACTCAGCCTTTGTATTCCTAAACCTCAGGAAGGGAAAAAAATTGTCAGGCCCCTTTTGCAATGTATTAAGTGCTTTTCATCAACTCTAACATTATACTCCTGAGAGTACAGACATGACAATGCTGAAATGTTCTTCAAGTATATTGTCACTTTTTCTTTTTCTATTATTACTCCTCCTTCCTCCTACGCTAAATATACTAACAGTAGATGCCCAAGTCACCTCATATCATAGTAACAAGCAGATGCTCAAATCTAGTGCTTTCAGAATGTTAAGAAAAGCTAGATTTTATTCTTCATGTCATCATTCTGGAAGTCTGTGAAAGAAGATGGACCTGTCTGTAATTAGACCTTTTGTTCCCTTGAACAAAACTGCATATTCTACTTTCTGGACAATTCTATATATATTTGGACAATTCTATATTTTGTATATATATTCTGTATATTCTATAAACTGTTACCTTAGCTATGTTAGGCACAGATTTCTTCGTAGTCAGTCTAGAAGGTCTCAGTTTTTGACCAACTGGGACATCTATAATGTAAGTTTGTTTATCTAAACAAATCGCTCTTAGCTAATTAGCCTCAGAGCTAATCAATCAATTGAATTTAGAACACATCTCCTCCAAAAGCAGATGGTGCTTTTTGACCAGATGAATCACAACTTAAACTCCATAGGCTGTATTGACTACACTGACTATAAGGGAGTCTAGACAAACAGTTCAGATGAAGACATCCGCACGATGCAACTGTTGAATCTCATCCCTGTGTTCTTTCATTGCATGATAGTGAATTCATATTGTTGAGGCTTCGGTAATACTTAGCATCCATCTGTGCAAATTAAAAATCACAGAGCAGGAATTCTGGATCATACCAAAGCTCCATCCTACAACTTTGTTGTTGGAATTGATCCAAACTGGATGTCTGAGGAGAAGCATAAGAATAGAGCAAGTGCGGGTTATACATGTCCAGAGTATTCTCCCCAGTTTTACTTACTTGTAACTCAAGAACATTCTGAAAAAAAGGGCGATTTATTTGCATGTAAGAATCCAAAGGAATTTCTCTTCTATGGATTTGTCCAAATGCACCTTGAATATACATAAACTTCCTGCAGCCTGTGACAAGGATCTCCATGACTTCACTAGATTCACTTGAAGAGATCTTATTTTTGTTCTGTTTTATTTTGAGCCTGCAACTTACTATCTTCTTTTAATGTTCAACACCTTCCAGTTTTTGACCTGGAATAGATGGTGAATAATGAATCTTCTCTGTGCTGTTCATAAATTTACAGGTCTCAGCTACAGATCTCTATCAGCCCCCTCAGGCTGAAGAAGTTGGCTATATTCCAGCTTGCTTACTTAGCTGTTCTGTGCTTTTGAGCAGTTCTGTTCCCATTTTGTGAGCTTTGTAGAGTCTTGCTGTATGTTTTTGGAGGTCATAAACCAGACCTTGAGAAGGACCTATGAAAGAATATGCCACTATATAATGTCAGCATTATAATATTATTGACATTGACAAGTGACATTATATATTATTAAATGTCATCACACATTCTCTGTTTCGTTCTCTATTCTTAATAATTCTTACCTCCACCCATTTTTTGACTAGCAGAGAGAATGGAGCTTTCCTTTTTTTTAAGAGAAGAGAAGAGAAGAGAAGAGAAGAGAAGAGA